>JBBJLR010117676.1:0-17829 GCA_037577145.1 Brachypetersius gabonensis | reverse complement strand
TGTGGGGACGGTACCTTCCCCAGGTACCTCAGAGGTGCCTAGTGGTCTTGTACTGCTAATAATTATTCTATAATTATTTTAGTTGTATCTGCACCAGTCCATAAAAATATTGTTTTTCATGAAACTGGTCTGTGGCGCAAAAAAGGTTGGGGGCCGCTGATCTAAGGTAAAAGACATTTGGCCTAAACCCATAAGTCACTTACCCTAGAAAGAACTGACTTAGTTTTAATGCATTTTTAGTTCACAAAATAGGCTGTTCTTAATTTATGGTACATTTTGATTCAGTAAAAATAAGGATGTGCCTTTTTTTATTTTTTCATGTGGAGTTTTTACATTATACATTATACTTTTACATTATAAAAGTCCAGTGTTCTAGCCCTGAGCTAATATACACATCTGTATGCTAATATTGCTAATAATTATAACAATCATAACGCAGCCCCCTTCTACGACACATTTCAAAAATTGCTGTTTTATTAATTTTCCATGCATTTTTCATGTCTTATTTTCTTCTGTTCTTTTTTTTTTTTACTTTTTTCTGTTTTTATTCTAGTCTTGTGAAGCACCTTTGTGTTTGATATATAAATAAAATGACTGGACCCAGTTTGATAACTGTGACGTCTGAGGCTGGGTGGCTGCCGTTAAAGGCAGCCTTATAGTAGTCACCCTTTAGTTCTAGGTGTCTGTATGTCAGGGTTTAGTTTAGTTTCAGGGTGGGGTTAGTCACGTGTCAGGGTCCCTGTGTGTAATCAGCAGGTTGGCTCCAGGCTGTGAGGAGCTTGGAGGCACCTGGTGATTGCACACAGGTGGTCATAGTTAGTAGCACTAGACTAGGTGTGTGTGGCGCACTGTGATTGGTGGAGAGACAGGATAAAGCCCAGTCACAGTGCGCACTCACTGACATTCTTCATCTGTGGTGAAGCTGGATGGTAAAACTGAGGGGACGGTTAAAACATAAGGGGAGACAGTCGACTCCTGAACAGTATCAATTAGATCGAGTCAGGGACTCGGTAAACTGTATCGCCCTGGTGCTTGAGCTGTGCTGGTGTGAGTTAGGAGCAAGGAAATGGGCTTTGTGTGTCTGTGGATCTCCCTGCTGGTCTAGGAAGAACACTAGGAGAAGAGAGCGCAGGCTGCTTCACGTATTCCAAGAGAAGGCTTCATGGCGAGCCGGAGGGAAGCAGCTGGCGATACACAAGAAGCACATTCGACAAACAGCCGGTCTGGTTGGAGCTCTCCCTCTCTCTGTCTCTCTCAGGTCTGTGTTCGAGAGGCACTTTCAACAGACAGCCTGGTCGGGCTGGAGCTCCCTCTCTCTGTTCTATCTTCAAGGCAGAAAAGGACGAGGCACGAGGTGCAGGTCCACGGCTTCGAAGAGGAAGCCTGTAGTCCGTGTGGAGGCCTGGAAAGGAGGTTCCGTATCCTCACTGGAGAGGAAGGTGGACTTGAGAAGTGCACAGGGAAAAGAAACGGCAAAGAGAGAGGAGACACGTTGGAAGAGTTAAAACAGGGGTCCTGTGTTTTTCCGTTGGGACTTTAACTACTTGTTAATAAAGTATGGTTTTGAAACTTAGTAACGTGCTGCTGAGTCCTTCCCCATCCTACGACATGACTAACTTTTTAATGAAAATGATGATTTTGAGATTTTAGGTGTTTATAAAAGAGATTTAAAAGTTTAAGGTCTTTAAAAACATACAAGTGATTCAATAAAATTAAATCAAAACATTTAAGAGTATGTCAGAGTTTAAAATGCATTGGGATCATGTAAGTAGTTTTGTCTGAAATGAAGACAGACTACTGTAGTCATGGATGTTTTGAGAAAGGGTGCTCCTCTGGTTCCATTTCACAGGGAGCAGTGATATAAAGGATCTAGCTTCCATAGTAAACAGTTTAGTGTAGAAAATGGAGAGCAGACCAGTGCCAGAAGATGTAAGGGAACAAGACGGCGTGTAATGAAGTTAAGAGACCGTTTGTGTGTGATGCTCAGGCAGTGGCATCAAAGCCAGAAGGAAACCTGTCTAACTGCAAGAGAATCAAATGTGGATTTCTTTGTATGCTAACAAGTCATGTTGCCAAAGTGGATGAATTCCATGGCTATAGAAGTGATCTGGGCTGGGAAGCAGTTCAACCTGGATTTGAGGGGGTTGTCTTAATGTCAGCTAAGGCAGAGGTCCCCGACCACCGTACTGTGGACCGGCATCGGGCTGCACAGAAAGACAGAAGAGAAACATTTCATTATCAGAGTCTAAAAGATCTTTTATTTTGGAAAAAATAAAACCCTGCTTGCCTCGGCTACGTGATGCATCAAAAGTTTAGCCCACAGGCTAGCAAGAGTGAGTAAAAACAAAGCACTTTGTTTTTAGTTGTAACTAAACCAGTCCATGATATTGTTTTACATTAAACTGGTCCTTGGTGCAAAAAAAGGTTGGGGGCCACTGATCTAAGGTAAAAGATGACAGTTGGCCTACACCCATAAGTCACTTACCCTAGAAAGAACTGACTTCAGTTTTAAGCTGATATTGTGTCTTAAATCAGGATACATTTTGGTCCAGCAAAAATAAGGATGTCCTTTTTTTTATGTTTCCATGTAGAGTTTTTTGTATCGCTCAACATTATAAAAGTCCAGTATTCTAGCCCCGAGCAAATATACTTACCTAAAATTTGCAGGTCCTCCCTGCTCTCGATTTTGAGACAAAGAAGAAGCATATCATCTGTATTAAACTTGCCTCCCTCATGGTATTCACCTCATTAAATTACACCACAGATCAGCTATAATCAAAACAAAGAATTGGCCGGTTTGTACTTTGAGGAAAAATGTGTTGATACTATGTAGCGTTTAAGTCTTGAGTGCAGGAGCGAAAAAATGATCGACTTTTTAAAGGCTTTTTTTTTCCGAGTATGTACACAACATTACACTTTCCAGACACACACACACACACACACACACACACACACACACACTTCACCTTCTGTACATGAGATATTTACCCAGTGCAGTCTATTTATATAGTCCCTCTGGAGTTTGTCTGGGCTGCCCCGGCGTTAGTTGCGACCTGTGCTCCAGATCTTTGGCATTCCCCTTCAGCCCTACAAGTACCTCCAGCCTCTGATCCACTGTTCATGGCACTGCCTGCCTCAGACACACCAGCCTCTGTGCGCACCCATGGGCCCGACCACCTCATTAGAAATGATACAGTGTGAAAACAGTGAGAATACAATGAATGCATATTATCCCGTTGTAATTGCATTGTTGTATCGTTCTGAGTGTAAGGATAGTGTGAGGTCTGAGGGAGGCTGCCGTTAGGATCAAGGTGTTTTGTTTATGTTAAGGGTAAAGGGTTATTCACGGGTAGGGTGCCTGTGTGTAGTCAGCAGGTGGACTCCAGGCTTGTGATGAGCTTGGAGGCATCTGGTGATTACACACAGGTGATATAGTTAGAGCACATTAGGGTGTGTGTGTGTGTGTGTGTGTGTGGCGCACTGTGATTGGAGGAGAGACTGGTTAAAGCCAGGTCGATCCACAATCACAGTGTGCGGTCACCGATCTTAGTGGGGATTGTCTCCACTGGTCGTTTTGGGGAAACAAAGATTAAAAACAGTATCGCCCAGCGGAATTCTGCTGACGTCTCTCCGGTTGGGGTTGAAGGGAGTAGAAAGTGGCTGGGGGCTCTTTGGCTGGATTTGCCAAGGAGAGAGAGCGGGAGAGAGAGCGAGAGAGAGAGACTACAGTCGCACAGCGGTGAGCTGGGCTCCAGAGAGTCGGAGCGAGAAGCTGGGGGTTCTCCTGCTCTCCCCTTCTCCCTTTTCCTCGCTGTGTCTTACAGGTCTGGGGCTGGGTTAGAAATAAGACCCGGACTGGATTCGGACCAAGAGTGGTCCGCGGAGAGTGTGAGAGTGACGTGCTGTCAAGAAACGTGTCTGAGGGGATCTCTAAGGAAACGAGACTCCGGGAGGCAGACCAAGAGAGTCCTTTTGAGTTTAATTGTGTTGTGAAGTTAAAAACTCCTGAATATCAGTTGCGTGCTGCTGTGTTCTTCCCCAAGGTGACGACATGACAGATAGAACTATTACTGGTTTGAATCATATAGTTCAAGATAAAGCCCAAACAATAGGTTTCAAATTGGTGAGCAAGAAATGATGGCCTTTATTCTGTTTCAAATATTAATAATTGGGTGAGTGAAGTGACCATTTGTCATTTGTGAACACACAGTGTGAAGAGCACAAAATTCTTTCTCTGTAAGATCACCTTACAGAGAAAGACCACCTTCTGATCAAAGGGGCAACTTCCTAACCACTAGACCGCCAGCTGCGCCAACCATACTAAGACATCTGTGTATCAGGCATTCAAATGACAGATTCTCCACAAGCGGGGATCTACTTGCACTTCAGATGCCTTTGTGTGCACCACTGAAAGAGAGGAAAACCACCTGTTCATGCTTTTGAGACCTGACTGTGTGTAGCTGTTTAAAAAGCTCGACAGACAGCAAACAGGCAAACAGTTTTCTGAAGAATTCACTGTAGAATGGCAGAATGTGGAGTAATAGTGGGTCACTTGTATGTCTGTAACATGCTTCAAATACTCCAGAAGTCCATCTGTGTAGTAAACCATGTGTAGAAAATCAACATAACCACTAGTTATTTTGTAACCAGTTTTTGTTTGGCTTTTAAGAAACATTTAATCATCTAAATAATCGCTAAATTACTTGATTTCTCATAGAATGGAAAGCTCATTTGGCCCAAAGGTGGTTTAAACACCTGAAAGGTTTGAGAGTCAGCATCACACTTTTAAATGCGTTGGATAGTGGAGTCAAACAAAAAATCTTTTTAAAAGGTGCCCCTAAACATTTGATGGGCACTATATGAGCTGTTTTTGTTTTTCCTCCACAGATTCAGTTCGCCATGGTTTAGAGCCCCCTACTGTGATGACTCTCTCAGCTTGAGTGTCTGCATGCCGACTCAGCCACAACATCTACTAATGAAGAAACTTCTCCGCACTGTGAGTGTCTAAGCTCTGTGTGGTGACACATCTTATCAGAGTAACTCTCTGTTCGGTCTTTCGCTGTTTGAATCAATGGTTTAAAATGATTTTTAAGCTGATAGCGAAGGTCGTTTTTTAAGCTGATAGTGATTGATCCGTCCATGTCGTGCCCATGAACATGTTCTTTTGTAGTTAGTCTTAAAAGGGTTGACACAAATCCCATTCAATCTAATTTGTTTAGAGCTCAGAGATGCTGCTAAGAGTAGCGAGTGTTGGGCTTCCTCTTTGAAGTGCTCCAAAAAAGTGTTAAAAGAAGAATGCTTTGGGGCTCCCAAGTGCTTCAACTCAAATGGTGGATCCTTTAGAGATAGTGAGCTCAATCCCAAGAGGGTATCATTAGCCTTCTGTTTCTCAGTGCAGTGTTTGCCAATGTGGGCATCTGTTCACTGACATAACAGAATTGGTAGTTGCTTTAGTGGCAAGTTGACATAAGTTGTACCAGGCTTTATATAACTGAGGAAGCCTGTGGCAGCCATCATCCAGTGTTGGTAGTCTTGTGTGATGGGGAAGATCTAGCTAGTAAGTAGGAATTGGCAGTAACTAATATCAAGAAAATGTGGCAAAAGGGCTATTAAAAAGTACTGCTGTAGTTTATCATTTAACTACCCCCGTTTTTCTAAAGAAACCAAAAGTGGTTGATATGGCATGACTCCAAAGAACCCTTTTGGTACCTTCAGTGTATGCTGCTAAATTCTGTCTCTGTAGCTAATAAAAATTAGGGAGGTTGGAGGACTAAATTTGCCACCATGCTAATATTCACTCAAGTACATAAAAAAACATCACGTCACGATGTGACCCGCACACATACTAGGAATGGACAATTTAAGCAAAAATATTTTTTCAGGATCTATTTGGATAATTTTTGAAGACTCTCTCACTGCCCCAAACCTATTTGCTCCCTAGTAGAAGCATATAGAAGCTGTTTGCCACCTGCCATTAAACAGTAGAGGGCTTTTGAATGTGTCCCGCTTGTTTTGTGCGTGCTTGAGCATGGATGCGGGTGCATGAGGTGATGCTAACAAGTGGGGAGGGTGGCAATGGCTTAAAACGAAAAAATATACTTTTAAAGCAAAATGATAGTCATAAACTTTTTTTTATGTATTAATGGCTGTAATATTTCAAGATCATGACCCATCCCAAACACACGCAGTTTCTCATCAAATTAAAGAGCTACATTTATGACTGTGTTCTGTAAAACTTTGTGGCCGGTGCATGGACAGGTCAATTATGAAACAGGACTGGTCAGTAGGGATGCATCACTTGAGCAGATCAGACACATGCTACTGAAATGTCGTGTGTGGTCAACACAACAAAAGCTCCCGTCTCTTTCCCTTGCCAACATCCTGACCTGCATTACAAATCGACTTACCTGCCTTCATCTCCATGGGAACAGAGATGTCCTCTTTTGACATTCTTCCCCATCTTGTTGTAGTGTGTCTTTCTCTGTCTCTCTGTGAAGGCTCTTTAATGAATAAGCATTTCCAAGCACTTACTTTAATGAATAAATGCAGTACAGGATATCCATAATGCATTAGCACCACATGCATCTGCTAAATAAAATCACAATAGCAAATGCTGAAGGCCATCTAAACACAATATCCGAGGTGTTCATTTAATTCGGGCTGTTTTTCCTTTCCCTATAGTTGGCTGATGAATTCGCTATGTGGCTTTTTGTGAAGTCAACTGTCATTTAATAACTTATTTAAGATGTCCAATCAGGCAATTAATAACACGGATAACAGGCCTTGTGGTCAGATAAAGCAGCGAGAGAGTGCTGCTCTTTACTAAATTCTCAAAGGACCTCATAGTCGGGGAAAGCACAGGAAGGAATTAAGTTCTGAGCATAATAAAAGGGGATTTTCTAGGACTCTGGTCTGGAATTAATGCACATTGCACTAGTGTTGTCACGGTACCAAAATGTCAGTATTCAGTACCAATACCAGTGAAAATCCACGATTCTCTGTAACAATTTCGGTACCAAAGCAAAACACATCTTATCAAAACACATCTGGTATCTTATTGTAAAGCCTTACCAAACTACACAGGACTGTATTTGACTGGACTTTTATTTAATCAAATAATGCTAACGATTATGCTATCGTTTAGCGCTTAACTAAGTTTAATGCTATCGTTTAATGCTAACGATTAACGAAGCATATGGCAATGTTTATTTCAATCTGACATTCAAATTAATATGGGGTATATTTTTTTTATAACAAAAGCTCAATATAAAATCAAATTAAAACTGACCTGCTTGAATTCTTTCATTAAATCTGGGTGACGGTCTATGAGGCGTTTTATAAAGTTCGAGGTATTTCCTCCTTTTGATATAAAACTTCGATGACACGCTTACAAACGGGTTTCTGGTGATCAGTGATGTTGCCCTCGTCATCAGCTGCAAAAACAAAATACTTCCACACGCGGCTCTTTCCCCCTTTCTTTCCAACGAGCCCCACATCAGCAGCAGCCGGTCGCCATCTCTGTGCTTCTTCTTACGAAGAAGACACAACTGCACCTGTCGGGGAGCGCAGCAAGAACCGGGTCGACTGGGTGCTCGGTACCACGGTACTTCAGAAAACCTGGTACCGTAACATTTACATTTTTTAAGTACCGACTTTGAACCGAAGTACCGGATCTTTTGACAACACTACACTGCACCCATACACAGCCACACTTTAGCGTCATTTTCTCCTGTTCCCTGTGTTTCTGATTGGTCAGTACTATAGATACACATAGAGAGATGATCAAGAAGTGCATACTACCTGGAAGTGTCCCCCCATACTTTTAAAGGTGGTTCTCTTTCAAATTTAACTTTTGGAATTAGAAACAGAATTGATACTTGTTCTGGGAACTAAACTTTCTTTTTCTTTTTTAAATGTCTCACTGCCTACGTCCACAATGCACACGTTTGCTGTTTTAGTGTGACTCCACTGTATTTTAAAATGGTATTCATTTTAAAACTAAGACTAGTCTCACAATAAAATAATACAGTAATATTCCAAAATCGTTTACTCAGTTTAATGAAATGAGTGATTTTGGCTTTGGTGATGATTTGGCTAGATTATGCTGTGTTGTAATTTCTTTTGGAACTTAAACTGGGTACAAGGCTGTCAAAAAATACATTTTTGTTGAATTGAAAGGACATTGAATGTTTGAAACTAGCAAATCTCAAGGCAAGGCAAGTGTACTCATTCGTTATTTTTATGGCAATAACACAGTTACAGTTCATGTATGACTACTATATACTACTATGAACCAATTTTAAACTTGGTTGTGCCAAGGAGATTTCCGTGGACTTTCAAGTTTTCCTGGAATACTAAGCAGGCTTTCACGCCAGACCAAGCAGTTCGACTTGAATGCAGACAGATATGGCTGAGATGGCAAGATTGCTACATGTGTCTGTTGCTTAAAATATGTCCAGAGACAGATGTTTGAACTTTTGCCTTCTAGTTCAAGAAAGGGTGATGCAAGAATGATTAAATTACTGATTCTGTGGAAATACAGAACAGCTGACCTTGTAAAGCTACAAAGTGGCTCTCCTTTCGGTTTCTTTCTGCCTGTCGTTTCCCATGAAGCCAGTTATTATTTGAAGTGGATTCCTATTTCTGTAGCAAGGGGTGGGCAGCTAAGAAAAAACAATTATATTGTGATACTTGAGGACATACTAACAATACAAGCGCCCAACCGATACATAATTTTAAAGGTATCAGTAGAAATACTGTCAGTAATGGTCAACTTTTGTTGTTGCAGAATCTCTGAGACTCACCATCTCTTGGCAACAGAATGAAAATTCTGACATTTTACACTCAACTGGTGAGTTTGAACACACATAAAGGCTAGAAAATCAAAACATGTAAACACTTGTTCAAATCTAACCTTTAGCAATAAAATAACATAAAATACAATGAGAACTAGTGAATGATGAGCAGAATGGGAGAAGTTTTGTAGAAGTACTGTTGATTCTCATAATACTCAGAAATGTATACTGTGACTTAATTTGTTGCATTGTGCCATAAAATATATTTCCCACCCATAGTAACATGGCAGCCAGTTTGTGAGCTATTTTGTATTTTCCGATGTACGAGTGGATAACTGCCAGGGAAGTTAACCAGGGAGCGACAGAAAGAGAGATGAAGTGTAAAAGTGTCTATTCTGCACCTGGCCTCTTCTGTTCCTAATTAGGCTTATCCTGAGGCTGTCATATCTTAATAGATTAGTCCCGTTAACAGCTCTCAAATCTCACACACGCGCGCGCGCACGCGCACACACACACACACACACACACACACACACACACATCAGTGCTCCCATCACAGCCTACAGCCAGAATAAGTTGAACACCAACCTTGATTATGATAAATCCATAATCTTAGCATACATCAAAATCATTCATTTCCTGCTTCTGACACTAATATTAGCCTTATCCCATAACTGTGGCATTACTCTGGTGGTAGCATCTACTATTTAAGTAGTCATCAAACCAGTGTCTCCATACCCTGCTAATAAGACAAAGGGAGGAATCCGAAGTAGCAATGCACCATTGACTGAGAAACCCAGACGAGACATTGGTCAAATCAATAATCCTGTGTTAAGGGCTTTCTCGATGTATTTATAGCTCGGTTTACGGTAATGCTTCCTCTCTATATTACAGGAACACACTGGGCTGTCATCTGAGCTGCTGTGAGTGTGACCTCAACAACATCTGGCGTGTGTGTGTGTGTGTGGAAAATGCTCTGATACCACACAACATTCTGAGATGATTTAGCCCACTTGCCCACTCATTCCCCAAAGCCTATCCACTACCCACAGGCATCCCATGACAAACAATGACTTGGAAGCCATGGGGAGTACCCCTGCTGAAAGAACAACACTAATATCGGTCAGAGTGTAATTTACTGGTACTTTTTCCAAGAGTACCCTGTCTTGGATTAAAAAAAATAAATAAAAAAAATTACATTAGTCCTATTTTCCACAAATTGAATCTCAGTGGAGCCTTATTGATGGTCATAAACCATATGGTAGGAATAAAGAGAGACCACAATGGACTACAAATATGGCCTCCTTACTGGTGCTGTGGATGAGATGGAGGACTACAAAAGAAGGCCTGTGCTGTTCAGCCTGCGTGACGAAGGGTCAAATTTTCTGGCTGAAGTGGATCAAAGCAGGGGCCTCTGCCAGCCGTGGGGTCCTTGGACTTTTGGGTCCCTACGCAAGATCAAGGTCTTCAGCTTTCTGTTTGGTATCATAGCCACATTCCTCATCATGGCTTCCTACATCCTGACGAGAGAACAGAAAGGCCTGCTTCTCACGCCATCCCCTTATCACTTCAGGGTCATGTCTCAGTCATTAAACCTGTCCTCAGGTAAAGACTTTGCTGGATTGAAGGAGGTGGTGAGGAATATTGTGGCCAAAGTGGAGTTTCATCAAAGACAAGTGCCTAATCTAAAGGAAGTAAATGAAAGAGAACCTCAAGTAAGTGTCTACATTTCACTAAAACTGTATAGAAATTATGATTGAATATTTATAATGTAATTATTAGATCATGAGTGGTAATTGTGCCCATTACCCCAAATGTAGCTTTAGATATAATCCCAATGAACCCAACAATGAAGGACGACTAACTGTTATACAATAATAAAAACCAGGGGTGTCATGTGATTTAAAAAATGAATTAAATTAATTACAAGCTCATTCTTTTCTGATTAATCGAAATTAACGTGTTCATTCGATACCTCTGATGAAAACGCTCAGAAATCTCCAATTCTACATGCTGATACAGTTTTAAATGGCTACTGTGAGTGTTCGTATTGGAACTCATTGGGCGGCCAATTAGGTGAAATGTTAGGTGTGTTGAGTTTGCCTCACAGCACTGGAGTAACAAGGCTAATGTAACAAACAGATAATGGAAGCTTATAATGGAAGTCGCCTGTAGTATCGTGCAAAGCGCATGCAAAAATTTGCCTTGAAAACAGATCTATTAAAATGTATGTCAAAGTATACTGTGTAGGCTAGCAACAAATTCTTAGTGGCTTTGTTATAGATAACAGTACATCATACAGAGTTAGAAGATACAGCCTTCATTATCATGAACACTTTCCTTAACCAGAGTATTGTTGGTGCTGGCGTTTATCACAGTAGTCACAGAGCAAAAGGCAGAGAGACCCCCTGGACATGTCACCACTCCATTGCAGGGCAGACACACATTCACATTTACACACAATCACACACAGGGACAATGTAGCAACTCCAACATGTATGTCTTTGGACTGTGGGAGGAAACCAGAGTACCTGAAGTTGCTACTTGGCAGAGATGTCATTTTTGTCAAGTCTCAAGTCTTTGTGCTCGAGTCCAAGTCAAGTCTAAAGTCTGAGTGGTAACGTTTACAAACGGCAACTAAATGTGGTATGTTTGAGCTGTAAATGTTGAGCTCTAAATGTTTAGAAGATATGCTAACTGGCCACGCCCCACGATTCCAATTGGCTGTTGCTTAGCAGGGGGCGGGGCTGCGTGCTGTGATCTGCCCTCACCTACATGGAGGATTGGCCTTAAATTATCTTAAATCTAAATATTAAATATGGAAAATATATCTCCACTCTAAATGTGAAACTCCACAGTTAGATGGGGCTCGGTGACCCCTTTCCTACTACTTCTCGAAAAACCGCTGAGCTGAAAACCGCTCACCTCGGACAAAAGTAATGGGACATATAAATAATTCCATGAAATAAACATAGTTTGAGTTATGACTCAAGAGTCAGCACCGAGTCTGAGTCAAGTCACAAGTCTTTGTGTGACTTAAGTGCGACTCTAGTCCGCGTCTCAGACTCGAGTCCCCATCTCTGCTACTTGGTGACTCTACCCACAGCGCTGTCCTAATAAATATGTAAGCAAGTTTTTATATTTTATATTACTCAACAACATTTTGGCCATTTAGGCAGTGTGCATGATCCTAACTGGTTGCTTTTAGCTTCTAATGTTTTAGCTAAACTATCCTTGTAGTTTCAGTGCAGACGTAAAGAGGCAAATTTGGACACTAAACTGTACTGGCTGATCAGCTTCATTTGGAAAAAGAGGAAAACTGTGTATATTTGACGTGACCAAACTGTCACTTTAAAGGGCATTGTTTCAAAGCTAAAAATGATTTTCTCTCTCACAGCTGTTCTCTTTGATCCCTCAAAAATTCCTTCCCTACCTCAAGAATCCCTGCTGGTATGAGGAATACACTGGGAACAGCACATTAGACCCATACAAGCGGAACTTGTACACCCTTTACTCCAAACGCTTCCAGGCAGTATATGATCACCTGCGCAGCGTTTTTCAGGAGCACCTCCACCATCACGCAGGTAGAAGCTACCGCTTCCGCTGCCTACCCTACTTCTACATCATAGGCCAGCCCAAGTGTGGCACCACCGATCTCTACGATCGACTTCGGCTGCACCCGCAGATCCACTTTACCACTATGAAGGAGCCGCACTGGTGGACAAGGAAGAGGTTTGGTAAGTTGAGACCTTAATGTTACGACCTTCTGATGTAATATCAGCAGTGCTAAATTACCTCCCACAGAGCTTCTAGATGTTGGCAGACTGCTGTTGTATGTACTGTGTGATTATAGTATCATAAAACTTACATTTTTTGACCTGTAGTATTCTGTACCATTGCACTTTTCAGCCTCCTCTGACAGAATTCATTTGACATACTTCAGGTGTTTGTTGGCATTCTCTTACTACAGTAAAAACCTAATACAACGATTTGGAATCCCTACAGTTTGACTGCTAGCCTAACTATTAACCTACATGCTAATAAACACATGGTAGCTTTAGTTGAATACTGGTTTGCTGAGTGTAAAAACTGTTGTTATAAAAAATTACTGCTTATTACTGTAACCGCCATCTCAACCCACGATGCAAACGACTGCTGTGTTTATGGGGTGCATGACGTCATGACTCGCATCTTCATACGATCACTAAGCAAGGTCCCGTATCCAAAACGCAAGTTATTAGCACCACTTAGTGCCAGAATGTTCAAGTGTTTGAGTATTTTTTAAAATAGCGTTCTTAAATATTGTTAATTATCTGAAGTAGTGTATTGGTGCATTTGGACTTCCATCAATGCCAAAAAATGCATGAAACTTCGTGATCCAAACAGAATACTGACTGGGATCTAGAAAAATAGCCATCATTTTACCATTTGGCTTCTTTTGATGTTTTCATTTTCTTCTTCAGGATTTATCAGGTTGAGTGAGGGGTTCCATAACCCTTATCCTCTGGAAGACTACCTGGACCTGTTTGATCGGGCAGCTTACCAGATTCAGGATCTGTTGGACAGTTCCTTTGGAGGAAATGGCAAGACGGACACCATAATTGGTAAACTGACATTTCAATAGGTTCTGCATTTCAAATCAAAGTATTTGTCTGACAGTCAGATGCAAACTCTGTGGACTTTGTTGTTTTAAGAAATGCGATCTGGGTGGGCAGTCAAAGAAGGGAAGTCTAGTGCTTATTTAAATCAGTCAAACTCATTCCTACTATGAGTCACATCATATCAAGTCCATCTCGTTATAATAACACTATGAAAATTGAGGGATACATCAAACAGATCCTTTCATAGACAATTCATGGGAGTCTTCCACTTCATATGCTTCTGATCATCAAACATAGGACTATATCAGCTCAAGTCAAGCAACATTTAAAAAAACAATGTTTTGATGGATACTGGAGGAAGGATTCATATCTGTGTATCTCTGTTTGATTGACAGGTGAGGCCAGTGCATCCACTATGTGGGATAACAATGCATGGGTTTATTTCTATGACAACGGAACAGGAACAGAGCCTCCGGTTCTTGTACAGGACTTTATTCATGCACTCCAGCCAGATGCCAGATTTATAGTGATACTCAGAGACCCAGTAGAAAGGTAAAACACTTGCCTATAATAGAGCTGTGACAACAACTTGATAAATCAGGAAAGTGAACGTGAAAGTGACCTCCCAGTTGTTATCAGTATTCAAAATGGCTATGATACAGTATGAGAACAGACACATTTACACTAACACCCAAGGGCATATAGCTGATTGTGCTTTGCTCGCTTCTTTTAATGTTCAGAGCATCACAGCAAAGTCCTCCACACCCTCAGCTGTGATCCAGTGATGAACCTTTTTCGCCCGTGAAAAGATCTGACACATTAAACTAACATCAGATTAAAAACACTGTTTGTGATGGAGTTGTCCCTATTCAGCCCGTCACCTTAACACACAGGGCTGCCCACTGCTGTATGTGTAAATGAAGCAAAATCAGGTCATGTACTTAAAACATAAACTGAAATGATTGGTGATGAACACATTAACAATTTCCTCCGAGATAAATAACGTGTTCTGATTTTGATTCTGATAGACCAGAGATCTCTAGTCTTATATGCCCTGTGTGGCTCTAGGTTTTTTTTTTAAACCAACAAAGCAAGAGCTCACCTGTTTCTTTAAGACCAGTTGGTTGAACGGGTGGAATCAGGTGTGCTTCTACTTGTGTGAAAAAAGCATAATTTGTTAAATCAAATTTCTTCTAACCTCATACTCCAGTAAATGTCTGATTCCTGTGCACAAATGACTATAGTTAGTGTTTTGTTTTTTTTTAGTTACACTATTAAATAATGCTAAGGTGTCTGTTGTGTGTGTGTGTGTGTGTGTGTGTGTGGTATGTTTGTGTAGACTTTATTCAGACTATCTGTACTTTGGCACGGCGAATAAGACGGTAGAGGACTTCCATGAGCGCGTCTCTGAGTCCTTGCAGCTGTTTGAAGTGTGCCTGGCCGAAAGATCCGTGCGATCCTGCATCTACAACGCCACCCTCAATAATGCCATGCCTGTGAGTAAGCAACCCATTCTTTTGGGAGCAGTAGGGCCAAGGTTTCATTTACATGACTGAACAGTTGATATTATGTATCATGTCGTGACTGTTACCCACATATGCACTTGTTATGCAGTTGTTAGCCGGGCAAAAAATCTCAAATCCTTCTCGACTGGCTGAGCGTCTTTAGACTCTGGTCCTGAGACTGGAGGATCACGCGGCTAATAGGAAGCACACTATGCACAGAGTTTTCCACTTCGTACATTGTGTCATCATTCCTACTGATCTGTGACACTTTCACATTTGTTGCACCCCTGACCAAGTTCGCCATGGGTTTGATACGTAGCTGGTGATTTTATTGTGATCTCACTACCTGCCAGAACCAGTTCATATTCATCAAATCACGTCAAAACAAGAAGCTATGTTTAATCTAAATCGGCTAAATATACTTACTTTCTATTTATCCCAAATGTAATGTCTGGTGGGTGAAGTTTGCTTAGTCTTGTACTGCAGCTATGAGTCTAATGTTGCTAACCAGTTCATATACTGTTCTCGATAAATATGGCTAAAATTCACAAAAGCTGCATAGGTTTGTCAATTTTAATAGAAATCAGTGCGCTCTACTCGTCAGAAACCACAGAATCAAGTCTTAAGTTGACACAATTTGAGGCAGTTGTATAATTATAGAGGTGTGAAGTGCAGGACACTACTGAATGTAGGTAAATAAGCGGATGAAGCTCGGCCTTGAAGCTCGTTTGTGATTTTAACCTCACTGCTCCAGTGCGAAAGAATGAAGAAACACATGGTTTTTCACCAAATTGGTCATTTAATGGTATAAATCAAGTCTGGACCATTTGATAAGAACAGAAAGCAACATTAGAGCTCAGACAGTGTATATTATATTCAAAGTAAGCTGAATAAAGCATTACTGTTTCAGCCTGAGTGCTGTGATACCTGTAAATAGACTTCTCCTCAGGCCTGGTATTAGCCAGAATGGTGTGATCTATACCAGCTATGAGCTACCAGGTGCAGGATGGTTGATTAGATATTTCTGCAGGGATAGATGAGATCGTGCTGCTTTTGTCCTCAGATCAGGATCTTCCATCTGCAGGGAGGAAACAGGGTGCTGGGAGCTACACCAAGGATTAGTCATGCCTGTTTAATAGTTCAGTGAACGAACGTTGTTTACTCTCTCTGGAATAAAAAAAATAGATGTATCTACTTCCAGTGTAAACTCTGGGTGAAATATAAGCAAGTATCTGATACCTTTCTAATTTAAATTATAGGACTAATGTGTTACATGAACACTTCGATTTGTCGAGGATATAAAGACGGAGCAAAGCACGTAACTAATAGCAACTGGAATCTATGAACTTCAAGGCAGTCTCTTATGTGAGTTCTCAGGTCCCTCTACTGGTCAGTCAGTAAACTGAAGGTCCTAAATGACCACTCAGAATTATTAAATGCATGAAAATCTTGTTTTGTTTAAAGAAATGTTCTATCACTCCAAACGTTTTGGGTTACTAGTTTCAGACACATGTTGCAAGTGTCACACAGGAGCATCCAGACCTGCACTAACAGATTCAGAGACAGTATTTATCCACAAGCCGTCAGGCTTCTGAACTGCTGACATACTGCACACACCAGCATACACTCACCACAACTGCTGGACTCTTCACAGTGTCTGTACCTGTGAATACTAAACACTCTTTAAAAATTGAAAAATGTAAGAATTGAATATATATAAGAACGTAAAATTTAGGTACAATATTAAAAAAATTAAATTTTTAATTTTTTTATCTGTATACTTTTCTATATTTTTTTGTAAAGTTGGGGGAACTTAAATTAATAAATGCCAATAAATTAATTACAGTAATAATGCTACATTATCTGTATGACAATAAAACTTGAAACTTTATCTCCTGAGGTTATGAGCACTGATTCCAGTGTTGCAGAAATATAGCTACATTTATTAGACTAATTATATCATCTGGCTTTTGCTTTCACTTCGGGCGTTCGTTATATCCATCCATTGTTTTAAAATATGGCTGCATATTGACCACAGTATCAGGAGAAATAGAAAGGCATAAAGGATGTCTAGCATTTTGTTATGAACTGAGACTTGTATTCTTTCTGAATGCAATTATTAAAATAGCATTAAACCTTTTTTTGATAGTCTTTCTACATTGCTGAAAAAAAACACTTATGGAATATGATAAGTGCGATGCCTTTTTAGACATTAACCCCTAGGTGATTAATAATTATTTCCCGTTTGTAGTTCATGGAACGGAGAAATTTGGTTGACACTGAAATACTTCATTATGATTCAAATTCAATGAAAAGTTAATGTTACAACAAACTGAAAACATCAGAAGTGAAGACATGAGACAGTTTTCTTCATTTCTGTGGATTAGTCCACAATTGATAACCAGGAATTTAATTTAAACTCAGCATTTCCAGCCCAGTGAAAAGTGTACTTCTCTGAAATGAAGGACAGTTAAATAAAGGATCAGAAAATGTTGAGCCACCAGAAACAAAGCTGACTCTGAGGCCAGCAGGGAGCTCATTCCAGCTCAGCAGTTTTACTCGGTGGTGTGTTTTCTTTAGATTTGTTGCAGGTGTTGCAGTTCTGTCTGTGTGTTTGTGCAGGTGAGGCTGCAGGTGGGGCTGTACGTGGTCTACCTTCTCGACTGGCTGAGCGTCTTTAGCCGAGAACAGATTCTGGTCCTGAGACTGGAGGATCACGCGGCTAATAGGAAGCACACTTTGCACAGAGTTTTCCACTTCTTACATTTAGGTGTGTTATCATTCCTACTGATCTGTGACACTTTCACATTTGTTGCACCCCTGACCAAATTCGCCATGGGTTTAATATGTCGCTCAGTGGGTAGGATACTTGCCTCCGGACCAAAAGGTCACAGGTTCGAATCCTACCTCCAGCACACCACCACTGGG
>JBBJLR010117653.1:0-19988 GCA_037577145.1 Brachypetersius gabonensis | reverse complement strand
GAGAGAGAGAGAGAGAGAGAGAAAGAGAGAGAGAGAGAGAGAGAGAGAGAGAGAGAGAGAGAGAGAGAGAGAGAGAAAGAGAGAGGGGGGATGAAGAGAGAAAGAGGATGTAGAGACAGACAAAAAGAAAGAGAGATATGGAGAGGATATAAAGAGAAAAAAAGAGACAGAGACAGCATAAGAGAGAGAAAAAAAAGTGAATAATAGAATAAAGTTAATCATCACATATAACAAATGGTCACTTTACTTATTCCACACCTGCCCCCCTTGTACTGTGTTACCTGCTCCAGGATGGTCTTCCTCTTCTTGGAGTCGGTGACGGACGCCAGCTGCATGTCTCCCATCTTCTTCATCTTCTCATCCATGTCTATCTTCTGCTCCAGCTTGCGGATCTCGGAGCGCAGGAGCCGCACAGTGTCGTCACGGTGATGCTGGCGGGCGAAGGCCGCTGCACAGGCGGAGTGTATCGCCGTCACCCAGTTCTCCAGTTCTGTCTGACTGCATGTCTGTATAGTGATATAGTCAGTCATACAGGTCCAAAAAAAACTAAATTGCACACTCATCAGAGACTCCAACACACTTTTCTAAATCAGTTTTTCTGATCTTAGATCTGTATTAGTTTTTCCAATCATGTCAAACTTTTTGAGTTATGAATTATGTTTATACATTTACAATGTACTTGTATGTAGTTTCTACTAAAACATAAGCACCAATGTTTCAGTATCTTCAGTGCAAAGTCAAATATTAACACAGCAGTACAAGTACACTGAACCATGTCAGTCAGTAGCCACTGATTCTTCAAAAACGCTTAGAGTAAAATTTTCTTGTGCACGCTGCATCTGGATTGTCATGGTACAGCATCCAGTAGTAGACGGCCATCATACTTTCATTCCAGAAACCTTGGTAGCGACATTCCTTTGACTGAATGTCTTCATGAAAACGTTCTCCTTGTTTGTCACTCTCCATACCAAGATTTTCTGGGCAGAACTCGAGATGTGAATGCAAGAAGTGTATTTTCAATTACATGTTGCAGCCCAGTTTCTGGTATATATCAAGCACATTCTAAACTCCTTACATCATGGGGAATGAGCATGAATGCAAACTCCATCCTGGCATATACAATCTTGTGCTTAGTTTTATTTAAGAATCCACTAGTGGTCATGCAGCAAAAGTAGCAATACTGTTCGCAAACAGCATCAGTTTTCTTTGCCTCACAACACCCTGCATGCACCACTTCACCAGGAATAGTAAAACAGCATCTCAAGCATAAAGTAGCACATTCATAATAGTTTTAGCAATAACGTTTTGTAAAGAAGCTTTTAGAGGTAGACGTCTGGTGCCATTGTGAACAGTTTCACATAAAACCCACTCTGAACCTCTCATGTTACGTCATCATTGGGGGCGGGGGGTTTTAAAAATGGGCAGAATTGGCCTTTTAAGGTTGTGGTATGTTGCATATTTCAATGTCAACTGAATGTCTGAACTGAAAATATGTAACTATGACCTAAAGTTAATGGTGTTTTTCTAAAAAAAAAAAAGAATGTTTGCATATTTCTGCATCAAAACAATCAGAAGTCAGACTGAAACCTATCCTTTACTGTAATTCTGTGTAACTAATGTAGTTGTGTAAATATATTATAATATTCAGCCTCTTGATTGTGTCCACCCTTTCCAAAAGCAGCAGCATGTTTACCTGGAACAGGTAGGAGTCTCCCATCGAGTTACTGAGGCAGAACACAAAGTCTTTCTTGGGGTGTTCTGGGACAGCCTGCACGATGCTGTTCTCCGCCCACACTGCGTGCTTGGGGACGCTGGTGTGGTCGATTCCAGAGCGTCCGTCCGTCTCATAGAAAAACAGAGTGCATCCTGGGAAAACAAGCAAGGACCACTGTGATGTATGTCCTCCATTGGCGTGTCCAATTCATTAAACAAGTAATAAAGAACTATGAAAAATAATAACTAGCATGTTCCAGGACCTAACAATGATTGATTTGAAATAAAATACAATAAGTGTCCACATCCTCCCGTTCGGTGCTCTTTACTCAAATAATTACTTGCTCTAATTGATTGACTTACTGCTGCTCTCTGGTGGCCAAGAATGAATAGTACAGGTCTGCAACCCAATTAGACAAAAGGCAGATAAGTGAGACCATTTATCTAGGGCCCATGGTCCTATATAACAGTGAGCCATATGGAGTCAGAAACCACATTAGCAAATATAAAAGATTACTGAACATCTCCAGGCGAGTTTGTGACTGTTAAGGCCTGCATTTAGCACCACTTAATTGAGTACATGTTAGCTATAATGGAAGTACTAAAGCTAACAAAGCTTCAGACTTCAGCATGCCTCCACTACAGCACCTTTCAGGGAGACCCAGTAGCTCTTCCACTTGCGGCGGGTGGCAAGCTCCACCTTCTTGTTCTTTTTGTGCACAAGCAGATTCTTGACAGTCAGTCGGCCGGCCTTGCGCACGCTGCCTTGAGCAGCGGCCACACCAAGCAGCGGCTCCGTGTGATAGGCTAGTCCCAGCAGGGGTTCCGTGTGGTAGGCGGAGCTCAGTGTCACGCTGCTCTGCTCATCACTCAGAGCTGATGCCTGCTCCTCTGCTGGCTCCGTCTGGCACACACTCTTCTCCAGCTCCTGCCGGAAGTTCTCATATACACCCTGCATTTAAAGATAGGATTTTTTTCTTACAATTTTTTCTATGATGTCCACTTTTAAAATAACTTTTAATCCATTTTCAGTCTCTCTTTACCACTCTGTATAACACAGGCTTTTTTGTTACTGCCCCTTTAAGACTGATATATGTAAATGAGCTCTGTTCTGATTTGGCTACCCTGTATTGTGCCTCATTCACAAAGCAGTCTGGGCTATAACACTCCTTATAATGTCAGCATGAGTGGGCGGAGCTAAACAGCAGTACACTAAACAGGAGGATGTTTTGTTACAAAAAACTTTGCAATTAAATGTACAGCAACAGATTTTTTTGAAGTGATAAAAACAGGGGTGCAAAATTGTCATGTATAATTAATTAGGACATTTCTTGGGCCATAAACACAAATGATATAAGTGCAGTGCAGAATAAGGACAGGATTGATGGATTTTGTACATTACACCAGCACAAACATATTTACCGCATGAACTTAAAACAGGCTGACTCGCCTTTAACCCATCTTACCTGCACTCCATCTCCAGGCCCAGCCCCACTGCTGCTGCCGCTGTCGCTGCCGGCAAAGGCGCCCCCTGCTGGTGTTGAGTATGCAGAGAAGGAGGTGGACATGGCCTTGTAGCGGCGGGGCTGAGACACCTCACTTTCTCCAATCAGCCCATCGATCCCACTGTCCTCCAGCTCACTGCCATCGCCCCCGGTGACGTCCTACTCACACACACCACATACACAGCACACATTAGCTGATATTTCTGGCCAGATCATAAAACTCTAGCTAACACTGCCCCAAATATCTTCTCATCCACTTGAATCTCCTACACCTTCGCCTACCTTTCCTGCTGACCCCTCCGTGAACTCAGAAGTGGTAGACATGCTACCGGCTCTAAAGGGAGCATGCTAAAGCTTGAAAGCAGGGTAAGCAGCTTGCTTGTGTGTTTCTGCAGAGTTTGGGGGCCTGTATCTGTACAGCACAATGCCACCCTGTACTGCGGCATCTACTGAGGGTCACATGACTCACACCGGCCGTCTCGGCACGCCATTCATCTCCACTGCACACTAACACAACAAATACACACATATTTCCTGCTGTTCCCATGTCAGCGAGGACTCATTAGCATAAGAAAAGAGGTGAACGCTCCACAGAGCTTCACTGGAGAGAAGGAGAATGCAGCATCACTAATCCAATAACATGTGTAACGTATCTGGTTCAAATCCCAGTATACTGGGTCCAACTTTGGGACTAACCATAATCTGACAGGGCAGCCAATCAGAACAAAGCTCATTTACATGCATCTATCTTAAAGGCACACTAGTAAACAGCCTGTTGAATGCTAAGGGAGGCTGGAGAATGGCTGTGCAGCAGTAAACTGGGACTGAATTGGGATCTGCAAAAAATCACCTGTATGGTCTGCGCCCGCCTGCCCTGCATGGCCCCCTGGTGGCAGGTCACCCCCTCTGACAGACAGTGTGACCGGCGGCAGGGCAGGGTGAACGCTCCATAAATAGCGCCATCATCGTCGCCCGGAGACAACATCTTTTCCTCCTCACTGTCTGCCCCCATAGCTCCACCCTTGTGGTGTTTGCCATAGCGCCCGTGGCTCTGTGGCCCATACAACTCATCCAGTGAGTTGGTGCGAGTCGAGTCCGGTGCTTCAGTGATCTCCTCCGTACTGGTGAGGTGTTCCAGGCTAACATCAGACAGAGAGACCTCAAGAGAGTCCTCCCTCCACATGTCCGCCGACTTAGAACGCTTCTTCTTACAGAGAGAGAGACAGAGGGAAAAAGTATTAATTCTGAAGAAATAAAATATCAATAACATAAAAATATCTAACAAATAACATAAAAATAAATGTTCATAAAGAAGGTCTAATAAAATTAATATCTAAAATGTGCTAAAATATCTAAAAGCAAGTTTGAATAAACTCATTCACAAACTTTTTGTGTAGTTTACAATATTATATTCATTTAACCACAGAATAAAACTAATGTTCTAAAACCATTTACATAACAATAATTAAATTTATGATTGTACAGAATTCTTTTTGAAGCTGCAGCTGTCTCTGGCCCGGGGAGATTTGGCGGTTCCTTGTGTCTCCGAAACATCCTGTGTGTTTTCCTTTGCTTCAGTGGTGGCTGAGGTGCCAGTTTGGTCAGGGTGAAAGGTCATGGGCCGCAGGTTCATGGCCACCCGGTCCACCCAGATTGGGGCACTAAAGTCTGTCAGTCCGGTGTCATTGTCATCGAACGGCTCCAGACCGTGCTCGGCGAGGGACTGAGGGATGCTGGGAGTACTGCTGGACCGCGTGCTCGTCTCCGAGTTGCGGTGCTCCGGCTTCCCAGACGCTGCATGGCGGGAGTGATACGACTGCTTCCCGGACAGCCGCAGCGAGCGGGACACACGCTTCCGGGACAGCTGCCGCTGCCGGTCGCCGTAGAAACCATGGCTGCCGCACTGGCTGTCCACGTTACCCATATTTCAGAGGCTGGAATGGAAATGATGGTTTAGTTTATATATATATATATATAAATACACTCTCACACATAAATATTAATGCTTGACAATGATCTTTTTTTTTAAATAAATCGCGATTAATTGCATGATTTCTTATGAATCGTTTCATACAATCATGAATTTAAAAGAAGTGTGTTTATAATTAAAAGTACTGCTATATCGACAAAAGTGCTTCCTGATAAAAGAAAAATGCAAAGCAAATGTCATAATAACAGGATAAACAATATTTGATCAGTAGCAAGTGGCTGAGCACAAAAAAACAACAAACTTTCAAAATGTGCCATAATTGTCGGCGTTAAATAAATAATATTTTACGCGTTAACTTGCCCAGCCCCAGGGAGAGCATGAAAAATGCAGGCTGATGACCCAAGAGCTGTGAGGCCATTCGGGAGAACTCGAGGGGCCGAAAGGTGAAAAGAATGTCTCTACCTGCGGCGTGGGGAAGAGGTCAGTAACGTGTCGAGCTCAGATGAAGGCATCTCTGCTGTGTTCCTCTGGCTCTTCCAAAACAAGCCTGAAAAAGTGAGAGAAGGCAGAAGAGGAGAGAAAGACTGAATGTGAGAGACCAGTTTCAAGGATGTCTGCTGTAAGAATGCAAACACACTGCATTTTCTCACAGTCCATATCGGCTCAGCAGCGCCGAGGTGTGTATGTGTGCATGTGTGTCTGTGTGTGTGCTGCTTCCCGTCCTGGTTGGGTCCCGGAGCGCCCCTCTAAGGAGTATGAGATTTATGAGTGTGTGGTTGGGACCACACACACACACACACACACACACACACACAATCCTTAAGCAAATGGTACATAAAACTGGCTCATATTACTGCTGCCATAAAAGTGGAATGGCATCAGGAGTGTGTACAGACTTGAACTGCTGTAAAAGGAAACCTCTACCCATTTTCCAAAATTCCATAATTCAGTGTTTCATCCAGAGTGGGTTTGGTATATATCTTTTTCTGTACTTTTATGAAAACACTGGTCCCTTACTCTTAACTGTTTTTCCTTATTTGTGAATTAACCTTTGTTCTTTTGACAGAATTTGTTAACTTAGCCAGCAGTAACTTGGTAAAAAGCAGGTGTTGATTTTGGAATAGCTTTACAGGTATGAAGAACAGACGTAGACTACTTAAGCACTGAAGTACGTCGCTCTGGATAAAATCGTCTGCTCAATGCCGTAAACATAAATGTGTGAAATGGTTTGTTGCGACAGTGTATCACATCAAACCCAGTATTAGACAATCATATTTTATAACACAGACACAAGTGAGGGCTGTTCAGTGCTTTCCTCTTTGATGTCAGTGAACATGTCGCTCTGGTTGTTGACAAATAGGATTCAGTGTAATTTTGTGCATATGTAACATAATCATGCTTGTGTGAGACACAAATAGGGGATGTATTTGCATGGAGTGTCCACTAGATGGCTAAATGTTCCTCTTAGTACACTGGAGCTTGATGATGTAAATGCGACCACTGATCATGGACCTGATTCGTTGGGTTAATAGAATCTGCAGAATCAGTTCAAGATCATTTTTAGGTTCTGCCCACTAGTGTGTTCTGTATCTGCAGACATGAGGCTGAACCCTAGTAAAAGTCCCATTCAGCATCGCACACACCTGTGTGTCTGTCGGCAAGTAGACTTTATTGTTTTGTGTAATGGAGCTACCTCCCTCTCCTACACCTTGTGCATATCCCCTGTTTAGAGAGATAAGAGCTGCATCAGGCACACACACACACACACACACACACACACACACACACACACACACTTCTGGTAATATTTTTCAGCCACATATACTCATATAGCTCTCCATAGACTTTGTCCTGGAAAATGTGTGTTTCTCTGTGTGTGTGTGTGTGTGTGTTCTATCTATTTTCCACTTTATAGTGAAGAGGCTCTTACATAAGTGTGTGTGTGTGTTCTATTCTCTCTATATATATATATCAGTGCTAACAGTGAGCTGTTTTGCTGTTGTTTGTGTTCACTATTGTAAAGAGATTATCTGCGAAATAAGAACAAGAGATTTAGATATAAAAAAATGAACATTAGGATATGCACATCTGACATAAAAACAACAATATTATTATTATTATTATTATTATTAACAACAACATGCTTCAGTCTTTGTTTCTCTCTCGTCATGTTTCTCACCATCACCCACTCTCCACCTCTCTAATCAGTGTGACCTGGTGTTCAATAAAGGCTTACTAGCTGAACTGTTACTGACAGAAAAGTCATGTGATCTATACCTGACCAACTGAGCCAGGTGACAGCTCGCTCTCTGAATTAACTAAAGAAATTCAGATAAGAAACAATTGTGGGCAGGGCTTGACTTTAATAATAATAGTAACATCAACAATAACAATCATAATTATCATCATCTGGATTTGACTTGGACAATGTTATAAAACCTCATTGTGAAGTTTAATAACATTGTGATTTCTGTAATGCTTGATTTAATGTTTAGCTAGCTAACTATCACTTACAATTTAACCACAAAAGCAAAGGAAAAAACACACTAAACTGTGTGTAACAAGATGAATGTGTATGAGGGTGAGTGGCTAGAGTGTGTGTGAGTGTGTTTGTGTGTATCCCCTCATCAGCTGCTTCACCGGGCACTCACTAAAACAATGACCCTTGAACAGGCTCATTGTTGTAAAGAGGGTAAAACAAAGAACATGTGGTAAAGATATCTCAAGTTGACCAACAGCACAAGCTGAGGAAAGTGGAATTATTAGGGCTGCTTTTAGAATCATGCTAACTGCTGACGTACATGCGTCCATTACTTGTAAGTTAAGTTAGCCTTGTAGCTCCATCGCTAAAGCTAATATAGAACCAAATATGTAATTAAGAGTGTAGCTCTAATCTTCTCTTTATAGGCAAGGTTACAGAGAAAGCAGTTTTTCATCAAATCAGCTATAACCCAGACACAAAAGGTTTGTTTCATGACTATCAGTCAGGTTTCCATCAGAAACGTGTTAAGGGACTAAATGATGTTTGTCTGAATACAGATGCAGGTAAAATAACTACACTGGTGCTGTTTGTGCAGCCCTTGACACTGCTGATCATAACATTCTATTAGACAGACTTGGAAACAGGCTTGGGCTCTCAGGTACAGGCCTTAGATGGTTCATGCTGGATGGCAGGAGTTATTTTGTCTCAACCGGCTCTCATGACTCCATATGGAGTCCTTCTAGAATCCATTCTTGGGCGTGTCCTGTTTAACCTGTACATGCTTCCTCTGGGTCAAATTCTTAAACTATGCAGCTCAGTTAAATAGAGACAAGACATTATCTTGGTTGAAAACAAAGAGGAAAGATCAGTTCCCAGTGCCAACCTCGAACCTACTGCACTTAAGATGCCTACCTGTGTAAAAAACATCTTGGTCTGATCATGGAGATCTTTTAGTGATCACATTAAAGCAGTTACACATTTCTAAACTTAGAGATTTTGTGTCCAAACAAGACTTAGAGAAACTTATCCTCGCCCTTATTTCCTGCACAGTTGACAATTGCAATGCTCTCCTCACTTGGACTCAAAAGGTCATTGGACAGGTCCAGCTTATTCAAAATACTGCTGCCAGAGTTCTAACCAAAACCAAGAAAAGAGATCACACCACTCAGGTCCTTACACTGACTCCCAGTTTTGTACAGAACTGATTTCAAAGAATTATGCATTGTGTACAAGTCACTCAATTGTTTCAGCCCTAAATACACCTCAGATATGTTTGATCTTTTAGATCTGCAGGAGCTGGTCAGCTAGTTAAACTAGATATGGTGAAATGGTGTTTAGTAACTATGCTGCCTGCTGGTGGAATCAACTACCGATCAATATCTGCTAAAAAATGCACAGTTGTCCAACAAGTCAATGACAATGGGCTATATAAATAAACTTGACTAACTGCAGGCCGTCATGTCCTGGCAAGCTTCCACACAGGGTGAGCCATGGTGGCATTTTCTGCTGTCCCTTTAAGAAGTGCGGTAGTGTGCATCTCTGGGGGTGGGTTGTATTTACAGCACAAACAGCATCAACATAAGAAACAGAAGAATTCCCACCGCCCACCACAGCCAAATAATAACCCCACTGTGTGTGTCCCATCAGCTTCACCAGCTCATGGCTCTCCACACATCACATGCCCATAATGGCCTGCTAGCTGTGGAGAAATACAGACCCTTTCACTGTAGCTAATTCTTTCGGGTGTACAGCTAGAGACTGTAGACCATCTGTTGATGACAGTGTGTGTGTTCACTCCACTAGCCCTTCACCAGGGGTCAGTTTGGGTGGTGCACAATTATGGAGTTAGCCGTGACACCGACGTGTGTAAAAGCTCCATCTTTGACCCATACACTTACACCAGAACCCCACACAGTCCACTGAGAGAAAGCATGGTGTGTGCCTAATAAAGTGGGTGGAAACAAAAGGTGGTCTAGATGGTAGAATACTGGCCTCTGGACCAAGAGGTTCGAATCCTGCCTTCAGTATACCACCACTGGGTTCCTGAGCAAGACCCTTAACCCCAAGTTGCCCCAGTGAGACTGCCCCCTGTAGTTAGGGAATTGAAGTTGCTTTGGATAAAAGTGTCTTCTAAACATCTTAAATGTAAAAAGTGGCTGTTTCTCATTAAATGGCTAGTAAAAAAAAGCACAAGCTGAGTGATTCCAATACAGTGGCAAGCGAGTGGAATCAAGGATAATACTTTGGTACTGTATTCAACTTCCATCTGTGGGTGTTTGTACTATACTAGTTTCTACTATTCCTCAAAAGCATTTGGATGTTTTTTTCAATAACTGTCAAGAAATAGCGCACACACACACACACACAGATCCAGAAGTGTCTCCCTGTCAGCAGTGCTCAGATTCACACATGCAGGAATGGGAACCATCACGCTCGGCAGCTTTACGAACCAAGTTGATCAAATATGAATGAGAAGAGGAGTGAAGGACATCAGAAGATGAACACAGAGCTCTACCTCATTCTCTTTGAAGCTGCTTAAAGAGATATGAAGACATGGCCTTTCCTGCTCTCCCTCTCTTTCCCATTCCCTGTATATCTCTTGCACTTCCTCTCCATCTCTCTCTCTCCTTTCTTCCTTTTCTCCCCTCCAACAGCCTTCAGGCGATTTTCTGGCCTTCTCTTTAAAGTAAAGTAACCCTTTCCAGAAGCTGTGTCCAGAGCAATATGAAAGACATGAAAATCCATGGCTCACAGTATTTACAGTAAAATACACTGCTTAGAGTAAAAGATACTGCTTAAAGTCCACTGTTTGCATAAAAATCTACAGTTTACATAAAAATCTACAGTTTACAGAAAAGTCTACTGCTAACAGCTTGCAATCTACTAATAACAGTCTAAAATCCACCATTTACAGTAATTGTTACTGTTTGTTAATGAACTAATATGTATTCAAGGGTATAGGAATGCAACAAGATTCAAAAGGGTTAAACACTGATGTCATTACATTTGTCTAGATCAGGCCTCAACTGGCTAAATTATATGCTTTATCAAAGCTTTTGAAAACAATCGGGGGTTGCCAGATCCTCTCTAATCCTGCACTGACAATGTAATGGTAAAAAAACAGTGGCTGGAACTTTTTGTGTGTCTGAATTTCATCCTTGGACACACACACACACACACACACACACACACACACACACTATTCAAACATTCTCTTTAGTGTGTCGTGGTCAGTAAAAATGTGACAGGTGCTTTAGGGCTGGCTTGTTATTAGAGCTCTAAGGCTCCTATTAGAGAAATACCAGAACCTGCTGGGGCACGAGAGGAAAACTACAATGCCCATAGACCCCCAAACACATCACACAGATAAACACATACCTGCGCACATTCAGCACCAGTCAAAAGCTTGGACCCACTTTATTTAACGTGTTTTTAGTAATCTTAAAACATTTTTCAGAGTGGGTTTAGTGTAAAACAGTTCATAGTAGAGATTCAAATTTTTTTTTTAGTGGTGGTAAATGTAATGTCTCCAACACTAATGTGGTAATTTTATTACACTATTAACAATCACACTATTGTTCTTTTTTTATTATCATTATAGCTGGAATTTGGCACCACTTCTTATTTGAGTCTGAATTTTGTCAAAACTGCTGTGCTAAAATGCTGTGAACGCTTCGTAATATCCAGTGTACTACGCATGTATTCAGAAATTTGATCGATAGATCAGGGGCAGATAACTAATTACTTAAAAAATAGGAGTCAGTTTGCCTCCATAACATTGGCAAGATAGAACAGAGGGGCAAGTGTGTAGAATCTTGAAGCAGAAAGTGATGTCACGACTAAGGCAGCTGGAGAGCAGTAAAACACGGAGGGACAAATCAGCTGCATAAACATACACTGAAACACTAAAGCTTAGGACAGTTATAAAGAATGATCTGTGTGTCACTGCTAGTTGTGCCTACAGAGGCTTTTCCCATCTATTTTCGGGTGAGTGTTGCTCACTTCACCTGTTTACAGCTAAAAAATGGAGCCATTTCTCGTCCAAGCCCGTTTAAAATGTTGGCATGGTTTCAACCCTACAACCCTGTTCCTATCTGGCTTACTGCATGTGTACATAACTTTGATCTAAGTTTTGTGCTAAGCAGTTCTGTTTTCTCTCATCTTTTTTTTTCTCTCCACGGAAACAAACTCCAACAGAAAACCAGTCAACATGTATCTCTCTGCGGTATCTAGGCAGATTCAGTTTAACGACCTCTCCCATTGGTCAGGGCTTCAGGAGCTGGACAGAAGGCCTTGATGTTAACCACTAGAATCATTAGGATGAGGAATCAGCAAGCCACATTCTGATTTACAGATGGTGGAACCAGTTTCATGAGAACTAGGCCTCCTGATGGTTCCTGACACACTGCAGACTGAATATAAGTGCTTCATAATAAGTACAGGATATTGAGAGTAATTTACAAGCTTTAATTTAGAAAGGCCAAAACATGTATGGAATGCTATTAGGCTCAACTTATTACCAAATGAGCTTATTTGCCGGCCAGAGTGTGGGCATTTGTGGGTTAAAAACTTGGCCTGCCTTTACTCATCTTGTGAAATGTGGTGAGGACAAAACAGTGGGGACATGTCTCTAATATTCCCACTGTACATGACACCAAGGTGTGGAACCATGAGTTCCACCCAGGAACATGCTGTGAGTCGTTAGCGAGGGGGGTGTATAAAGTGTAACAAACTGAAACATGCCTTCTGTTGCTTTGACCAAACTCGTATTGAACTGTGACATCCAAACCCTGGTGCGAACTGAGCCTTGACCTCTGTTTACCATCATGGTGCTAATATTTCCAAAATGAATTGGACAGCTATTTACGTAATTCAGTTTACATCTGCATTTTCTCATTCCGATGTCAAAAAACATGGGCAAAACAGAAATAAGACACATGATGGCAACTTCATATCAATCTAAAATATACTCAGAGATCAGCTGCATTTAATGGTAAGGGGTCCTGAAAGGCTTGTAAAGGATGCTTTCGCATAAACTGCAGCTGTTTGAGGGTCCAAAGAGACTAAATGCCTTAAAACTCCCCCTTTCCACCCCCACAAACACACAAAAAAACATCCACAAGAGCAGACATTTCACAATACTGCCACAGGACTTTAATGAAGCGCGATGAACTGATCCTCAGAGATGATCCCGTATATCCTGTTGCTGTAAGTTTCCCACAAAGACGTTGAAGGAGTGCATGTAGAAACACGGAGATGAGCCCTTTTTATTTTACCACGAGTATTATCTCACCTCCTTTAGGCTGGTGTTCCTGAGGAACTCTCAGTTTTAACAAGAGAAGAGATCTTCCTGCACAGCAGCTGCTGTTTTCAGCTACACTGATGAGCACCAGTTCATGTTTATGGATGACGGTGTCAGAAATCACATAAACGAGTGTGTTAGGGACATTCAGTCTGTTACAATAGCAGCTACTGCTGTACTCACTGGTCACACACTCCTGCAGCCTGGAGGTGTGAGCTGCTTCACATTCCTCAGCTCCCATCACACACCATATTTACATAACACACAGGGGGGCACACAGGGGGGCACACAGACAACCTGAGGGCATTCCCATTCAGCTGGTATTACATGCACACACACCTACACCCACACCCACACAAACACACACACACACACACACACACACACACACACGCGCGCGCACACACACAAAGCGTGCTGCTAATGGTTAAAAGTGAATTCAGTAATCACATATTTAATCTAGCATAAATACAAACATGAATAATCCTAACATTAACAAAATTAGCATTCATTAATTTAGCATTAGTTGAGATGACTTTAATAAAATTAGAATGAATAAAGTAGGTACTGACGAAGTTATTAATAAAGTTGTCGTTAATAAAGTTAGGGTAGCATGAACATAGTTATGAAACATATAAAAATGTTAACATTCTAGGGGGCAGGCACACTCCTGGTGTGGTGTTCCAGGAGTGACGGTATGGATGTATTGCAGTCCATCATTAACGTAATGACAGGTAGCATGATGAAGTTGAAGATGAACTGTTCATCATCACCCCAGGGCCAGGATACAGATTTAAAGTGGCTTGTCACAAATTCACTTCCCTTCTTACATTTCCCTCCAAAACCGCAAAGTGTATTAATTAAATACATTAAATAAATTAATTAAATAAATACACGACTCGCAATCTGTCCTTTATATTTCTTTGCACTTTAGCTGTATCCATAGATGTGTTCTTATCCCAGGTAAATATGACCTTTCTGGGTGTCGTGTTTGTCTTTTTTGATACATTTTAAGCTTTAATTTATCAGCATTAGCTCGTCACACAAACACTGACAGCCACCACAGTGCTGATCTTCACTGAATCACACAGGATGATTGACGACACTGAAAACAGAATAAAGAGCCTTTCTGAACTGTACAAGACGGTGAAGTTAAACAACTGCTTAACATATTTTTACCCATCCATACCAGTTCCCAGATGAAGCTCTGCAGTTGCGCGCTGATAAGAGTCCATGACTGTAACCCCTTACATTTAAATACAGCTATTAATACCCATATAATATCTCTTGTATTGCGACAATTGCCACAATGCAACAATTGTGGCAATTCTTTGGTCAAGGGTCCTAAACAGTTGTCTTGCACTGCACTGTGAGAGAGGTTCAAAGACGGCTGGCATAACAGGGAATAAAGATAACCTACAATTATTTTCTGACAATGTCAGAAATTTAGAACGTGTGTGCTGCTCAACCTACAACTACTGAGCAGCCAATAAAAAGGCACCATGAAATGATAGCAAAAATACAAACAGCATGGAGGCAAAACAAAGAAGTACATAGGACATAGGGTCTACATACCTTCACACAGACCACTGTATTATCTACATACATGATTTGTAATGATTTTACAACATTGCAGGTTTTTAAAAAAGCTCTCGAGTCTCTGTTGCATTTGTCACTGAAAGGGAGGAAACCTCCAACAGCAGGATCTTCAAAAAGCACAAATGTGTGTTGTTACAAATTTCATTTAAACAAAGTATGATGGCATTAAAATTCAATATGACCACTTAATTAATCAACAAAATAATCACCATTTTACTCAATTACTCAACTACTAAATTACTAAGTGTGCTTTAAAAGCCTGTAAAAATGACCAATTAACATTAAAGCAAATGATAAAACTAAAATGCATAAAATGTCAAGATAAGTTATCCCGTGATAACACTATTAATTCCTTTCTATTGTTGCCAAACTGAATAAAATCAGACAGTGTTGAAATGGCAAATAAAACAACTAAATTTAAATATTGGCAAGAATGCTAACAATAAGAATGAATAAATTGTCAACCTATAAATTAAATAATGATTGAAATATTAAATGACACTTAATATATACTTTTAAATGCTACCCAAATGAAATAAGGAATATTATTTGCCATTAATTGCTAGCACTGTTATGAGTGGTTTGTCATTCTTTACAAAGGATAACAATGCTATCAAGGAAAATGAGCAAATTCGCATGAATTTTTGGACATTTGTCACAATAACTACAACATATTACAACAGTGACCACCCTTATATGGAACAATACCAGGGAAACTCACCACCATCAAAAATCCCTCCAAAACTGCCCAGACGTCCCGTCCTCAGCTAATCCATGCGCTTTGATGTCTCAGTGCTACTGCTGGTGGGAAGCGCAGACAAGCCCCAGCGCCTCTGAGACACACGTAAAACACTCTCAAAGCTGCCACACACACACCCATCTGCTCAGGCCAGGCCTACAGTGGGTGGAGTGTGTGTTCTCCGGGTGGGGGGATAAAGAAGGATCCGTTCACACCTGAGACCCAACTGTACCCTCCCAAAGCCACAGCGCTCGAAACAGAGAAAAAAACATATAGTCGGTTTGAGCTTCTTCTCAACACTCACATCTTCTGAAATCTCTCTACTGCCACATTAAACTAAACAAGTTACACACTTAAAATAAGATAAAATGGTGATAATAAAGTGGTATCCCAAAATGCATCCTACCACACTAGGAAGTGCTTAATAAATTTAAAAGAGTAATTATTCCAATTATTCTTTTAAAAGCTAAAGTATTCTGCATTAAATGCATTAATGTTTTTATTGCTACCAGTAAATTTAAAATAGCATTGCCTGTTAACTGTTGCAACAATTTTGTTTCAAATACTTTCTTTCATTCTTAGAATTTTTCCTATCTTTTCCTAACTTTTCCTATTAACAATTACTAATAATTACTGAAATTCAGCATTTTTGTAGAATGTAGGATGAATTCCAACATGGTTTATTGATAACTTTTATCAAACATTTCCTATAAATGGCAAAAGGCCAAAAATAAATGAAATCTAGCAATCTTTTTTTAGGATTTTAGGATTAATGATAGAAAATTAGCATTCATTCTAGCGCTGTCCTTCCTTTAAATGCTAATAAAATGGTAAAAAAAAATATTTGTCCAATTTTGCTCCCTTCAGATCTCATCTTTCCCAAAATCCCAGGCCTTCAGTTATTTTAAACTTCAGAGAAGAGATTATATTGCCTCATGGGTCTCCAGACAGGTGAATCGGAAATGATGGATGTGTTTTCAGATGAAAAGTTCAGGACTGGAGGGCCTGTCTCAGTCATAACAGAAATGTCACTGTTCTGAAAATGGTTCCTTGGGGAATAAAACACGACTCTAAAGTTTCTTCTCAAAGGATAATCAAAGTGGAAAGATCTATGAGGGGAGATAAGGATCATGTCTTATGTGAGGAGCATTTAAAAATGAACTTTGTGAAGGCAAAGAAGAAGAATGGTAAGGAAGAATGGTGGTCTGAGCTTCACATAAAGAAGATCTAATTCCACTCAATACACCCTTAACTGCTGGAGCCCAGCAGGATGTCTCACCTCACCTTCTCCAGCATGCAGAGCTATTAAAGGCATTTACATTTCAGAGACCCCATGATGCACCATTTAGGGCCAAGTGCCTGTAACAGAACCATCAACAATTACCGTATATTACTTTGCAAGACACTTAAAGGGTAATTTCACCCCTTTTTATTCAAAATTCCCCCATAACTTAGCATTTGTAGACAAAGTCCTTCAGGATACGTTTGGTATAAAACTGTTCACGGTAGAGACTCCAATCTCTTTAGAATGGTAAATGGAACCAGACGTCTCCAACACAAATACACTCCCAGTAAAGCTCTACAAGTCTTCCGGGTGTTCAAATGGAAAACACTGTTAATGTAAAACAACAATTTTGAAATAAACCAATTTTCTAGGGGGACTTCAAAGCTTCTCAACAATACAGTCTCAGAAATCAGGCAAAGCATTCATAAAAGCATTTGTGGAATAACTTTCTGGGAGGGAGCTTTCAGAGACAGATGTCTGGTTCCATTCGCCACTAATGGGAATAATTCTGACTCTACACTAACTTTTGTTCACAGCTAACCATACAATTATTGGATACAACTTGCTTCTTCAATCACACCTAACAGGCACTTATTTTTGCTTCAAGCCTGCGAACACACACACACACAAGGTAATTAATGAGAGATCACACATTATGTGAGCAACACCCACAACATTCTGTTTCTGTGTCCGACTCTGTAGGAGGTTCCTGCTTGTATGTATGGTTTGTGCGTCATAGGCTATGACGCATATCCCACAGAAGTGTAAAATCTGATGTTTACAAATGCAGGTACGGGAAGGAAATAGTAAGCAATAATATTAGCTTTCGCAACTGTTGTGTAGCACCATCAGGTAACTGAGAGAGACAATTCATGACAAATCAGAGACACCTTCTGACCATTTAGGGACACCCCTCTGACCAATCACAGCTGAGCTACTGATCAGTAAGGGCAACCTTCTGACCAGTCAGGCCTGAGTTTCTGACTAATCAAGGACAGCATTCTGGCAAAACGGGGATGGCAGGTTTCTGACTAATCAGGGACAGACTGTTGACCAATCACAGCTAAGCCTCTGATCAGTAAGGGACAGCCTTCTGACCAATCAGGGACAACCTTCTAACTAATCAGAGACAATCTTGTGACTAATGAGGAACAACCTCCTGACCAATCAGGGACAGCCTTCTGATCTATTGGGGACAATGTTCTGACCAATCAATTACAGCCTTCCAACTAAATGAGGGACAGCCTCATTTCTGGCCAATCAGGAACATCATTCTGACCAGTCAGAGCTTAACTACTGACCAGTCAGCTACACGCTTCTGAACAGTCAGGGTCAGCTTTCTGACTGTGACTGGGAACTGTTTTTAATTCCCCCATTAACTGAATTAAACCTCCAGATAATTCACTCCACTCTTGTGAACAGACCCCTGTCCTCGGCGGTGCAGTCAGGCGTGAACTGTCTGACCGTGGCCACACATGACTGACCGCAGCTGGACTGAGCTTCAGTCACAGTTCCAAACACTCTCTTTCCAGCACTTCCTTCACTCTCTTTTCTCTCACTCGTTTTCTCCTAGTACTGGAGAGCTGACCAATTGAATGTAAGCAGGACAGTATTATGTGATTGGAGATGAGGCCATTTGACTGAATGGTTCAGCCGACTGAAGCAAATAAAGCTCTCACTTTAATTAGCACACACACACAGAGCTCTGGTTTCAGAATAGTGAAGCAGCTTTGCATCTCTTCTATTTTTCTCTCTCAGTCTCTCTTTTTCGATCTCTCATTTTCATAACCCCTTTCGCTTCTGTTTTCTTCACTTTTTTTTTTAGATCTCTCTCTGTTTCTCTAAGCAGTCATCACTCTGTGCTGTTGACAGGCGGATAGGGTGGGTGTGGAAAAGACCTGCAGCTATTGGGGGGGCTGGTTGAGAGAGAGAGAGAGAGAGAGAGAGAGAGAGAGAGAGAGAGAGGGAGGCTAATGTCACTAACACTACATGCTATCTAAAAAGTAAATAGTCATCCAAATCTTTACCCGCCACATCCAGCTCTTCACTAAGTTGGAGCAAAACACTATATAACTGATTTTAGAGCTAATGTCAGTCATATTGTATTCTGAACCAGAACCACAAAGTAGAGCTGGACCCTGACTGAACAGGTCGACAGAACTTTATAAGAGAGAGAGAGAGGCAAAGAGAGACAGGGAAGATGGAAAGGGAGATAGAAGGAGGGACAGTGAAAGAAAGGAAGAGCTGGACCCTGACTGAACAGGTCCAGAGAACTTTATAAGAGTTTATAAGTCCAGTCATTTGGGCACATAGGTTCCGCCCCCTCTAATAGGCTACATGCCTCCTGACCAATCTCCTGACCAATCAGTGCAGATTGCTGACTGTAGTTTTCACTGAATGACAGTTAAAGCTGCTTTAACAAAGTCTCCCTCTCTTTGACCTCGTGACCTCAGTCCACTCACACAGTCACACTCATTTCCATGTGTATGGCAGCAGCAATGGCTCCGCCCCTTTCTTTTTCTCTCTGAACTCCTTCACTCCTTCATACTCATCTATTTGCAATTCATCAGCCACTGCACAATACAGCCCCCTGCCTTGAGCAGCCCCCCCAAGGCACTGTCATTACAAAACAATTACTCATGCCGAGTGTGTGAGTGTGGTAGAAATTTTAGAAGCACAAAACTGACAGAAAATATTGTATGTAGGTGCCTGGTCCACCCTGCAGGACAATTCTTAACCACAGCGGAATACGAGACCCTGTCTCACTCATAATGACCGACTGCCTATCCCCCAGGATTTAACTCATCTAATTACTGCCACTACCTACAAGTGAGAGAGAGGTTAGCTTTGAGCAGCTAAATGCTGTTGTGCAATTAAAGCTTACTGGAATGAACTAGGAGGAGAGAAAAAGAGTGTAGAGAGAAAGATGTAGTAGACAGAGAAAGAATAAGTGATGAACTAATGAAGAAAATTTCTGGAGAGACGAAACACATGTTTGCCAGGAGACCCTCTCGTCTGATCTGATTTCTGATCTGATTTTCTTCATGTGCTGATAAAAAGGTCAGGGCCCCTTTGATCATCGCTACATCTGTAACCACCAATACCTCTGATCTTCAGCGCCTGTTTACACTGGTTGCTATGCCAATAGTGGAATTCACTGTGTCGGTCGGGCTGATAGAGCATCACTGGGCAGAGCCAAGAGAGCGATTGAGAGAGGTGGAGGAGAAAAAGGAGAGGGAAGAGTATAAGAAAGAACAACAGAGGGAGAAAAGGAGAGAAAGAAAAGAGAGAAGCCACTTGCATGTGGGAATTCCCTTTTATCTCCTCTCTCCTCTGAAACTGAAGGCCTTTGAAGCTTCTCTCTCTCTCTCTCTCTCTCTCTCACACACACACACACACACACACACACACACACACACACACACACACACAC
>JBBJLR010117644.1:0-19990 GCA_037577145.1 Brachypetersius gabonensis | reverse complement strand
ACACCATCTATCATGTGTAGGCTATAGTTTGTGGGTCAGGAATTGTTGTATTTTTGTATCAAGTAACCTACGTCAGCTCAAGTTTGCATCGCTAGCTAGCTAGGCTATCGGTATCCTAGCTGAAGATTACAATCAATCACCACTGTGACACTTTTATTTTCACTTTACTGAAGTTAACGTGTGTGGGAAAAGCGCTTCAGTTACACACAATACATAGGCATAGCACCGTAACTTCAGCCTGGCAAACAATATCTTTACTTCGGTGCTTGGTAAAACAAAGGCAGAACACCTTAACTTCACCATAACTTAACTCCAGTGTTCTAGAGAGCAGCGGAACAAAGCTAAAAGACCACAACTGGGATCTTAAGGGATTCTGTCTTGGTTTTCCGTCTGTTTTCGGAAGTCTCATTTTTACCATATTTTTAACATCTCATTTTTACCATAAAATAACAACATTGACTCTAGATATTTGTCTACATGATAAAACTGATGTCCATTGTTCCAAAAATGGTAAAAACTCATTTTTGCCCAAAATTGATGTTACGGTCTTTTGCCATTGCACGGCAGTACTACTGAGGCCTTGGGGGTTTTCAGAGGGAAAAACTCTACCCACCTGCTGTAGTAGTCCACTACCACTAAAAGGTACTCATTCTGGCGGGAAGTCCACTGAAACGGCCCCTTCAGATCCACGCCTGACACAACCCCGGGCTCTGACACTGAGCTTTTCTGTTGTCGGCCCACCCGCTCACTTGTATTAAATGTTTTCCCTTGACTGGTGGAACAGTTCTTACAATAAGCCCATACCTCTTTATTCATCCCTGGCCAATGAGTCACCTCCTGCAATCTTCTCAGTGTCTTCATCTTTCCCAGATGTCCCCTGAGAGGATGAACATGAGCGTCGTGTAGATATCGGGCTCGGGCTGATGTGGGAACATCACGCTGCAGGAGACTGCTCTTGACCGGTTTAAGAGATGGAGGTTATTACATGTAAAGGGAACTCTCTGGTTCACATGTAGGTTCTCTAAGGGGTATTGCTGGTGCTGGTAGCATAGCCTAGCTTCCCTTGTTTACAAGGACTGAAGGTTTCTGGACAGGACTTACAGTCAAGCTTTCCAGAGTGAAAGGACACTTGATAGACCCTTGTCCAGAAGTGTATATATGGTGGTGAGGGATTTCATTTGTATGTGACTGTATGTGTTTGTGTGGTGTAAATACAATTGTATGACTCAAATATAGTATTAGTGGTATGTTCCCTTACCTCATTTTCTATAACAGCCTTACTTTATTTGAGATAAGGGAGGTTTGTTACAGTGGGAAAAGGGTTAAAGAGATGTTATCCGTGTTTTATCATAGTGATAAACACTGCAATGGAAAGAATATTAGATCACACCACAGCACCCCACAGATGTGACAAAAGTTCTGGTCCTTCTCCTAACCTTCCTTCCATGCTCTCTCTTTATATTTATTCATTTTTTTGCTGTTCCTTCTTCTCTCTAAATGCTAATCTGTATGCTTGTAAAGTCACACATGCATGAAATAAAGTCTAGAGAAAGAGTTTTAGTCAGTGGGACACACTGAGCTGCAGTTCACTCACCTGTGCTGCCATCTCCCCTCTCTGCAGTAGGAACAGAACCTCGTATTTTTATCTAGTACCTGTCAGTTTTAAGAACAATGTTTCTCCATATATAGCAATATTCAGCATTCAACACAGAAACAATACAAAAAATACAAAAATACACACCACAGCAATGTTACAGTAATAATCATGTTGTCATACTTGTTGCTTGCACATTTTTTTTTCCATATATGAAAAAAATGTCTTTCCTCTTGTCCATGTTTTTTGCTGACTTTGTACTAAACCTTAACATTTTCTTTTTCTTTTCTTTTGATGGGGTCTGCTAACGTGTGCAACTTAGCTGGTAGCAACTTGGTTAAAAGCAGATGTTGATTTAAGTTTAGCTTCGCAGGTATGAATAACAGATGTGGATGACTTAAGCTCAGGATAAGAGCATCTGCCAAATGCCATAACTGCACAGAAAAGCAGGTCTATTCAAATTAAATAGCAAGTGGGCCAGACATGAAAGTCTGGAAAGGAGTTCGGGGGCCACAGAATTTCATGCTGTCCAGACTGTCGTTGCTCTGTGGGTGGGGGTTACTAACTGGATTCTACACCAGGGCCCATTTAATGTGGGGGGGGTGGGGTGATTAGGGTGGGGTTGGGGTGGGGGGTGGGGGACTTGACGGGATTCTGCGCCAGCCCAAATTTACCATTGGCCCGATGGCCAGTCCAGCACTGTGTCAGTGATTCTTAATCAAACCATCAAACATAGCCGCTTTAACACCGTCGGGTTGTAAACGAGAACCCTGTGTGTGTGTGTGTGACAGATTTTTAAAACACACCCATTTTCTGACAAATTCTGCCTCTTTAGGCTTCGATTGGCTAATACTATGCAACTTCTGTACTCAGATTGGCTAATTGTATACAACACAGCAGATAACCAATCTTGACGAAAGCAGCGGGGGACAACCAGCCAATCAGGATCCAAAACCAGGATCCAATAATTTTATTATATCACACGAATCACACACTGTTTTACTGGCAGTCTTGTGGCCATTAAAAAGGGCTGCGGGCCGCTAGTTGAATAGGCCTGCTGTAAAGTAACAATATAGTTGAAAGGGATGTAAGTATTGTATCGCTGTAAATACTGTTCTGTGGTACAAGTGTCACGTTATCATACTGTGGCTAAAGCATTATTATATATTTTGTGTGCCGGCACAACCCGTTTGAGGAACAGCTTCTATCCCACTGCCATCACACTGCTGAAAGCTCAACACAGATTCAGCATCACACCAATAACCAGACGGGACTGAATTGCCCACTCACTCATCATTGCACCATACTCCACACTCCACATGTCCAGAGATGTTTAATTACCACTCATCATGGCCACTGATGCTGTACACTCTGTACAATATAAGACTTTTCTTCTTTATGAGAAGGTGTGTCCAAACTGGTGGTGTATATACAGGTCTGTGATGTGGTAAGAACAGGTTTGTGTCTTGATAGGGTCATTGTGGCTTTCAGGGACATAACTATAGGGTGGAAAGACAAGGGGGGCTTAGCCCCCAGGGTTGAAGGAAGGAATTAGCGTGTATAGAGGGCTGAAAACTTTTCACCAAACCTTTCCTTTCACTTAAGGAAACAAATAAAGTTAAGCAGTAAACAGTTATGGACACTCATAGTATTGTTCTGTTGAACTGAGTACAAACGGCGCTACCAGAGAAATATTCCTGAATGAGCTCCGGTTGCTACTCGCTAACAAGCAGCGCCGTTTTGCTTCGCCTGGGTCCTAATGCTCACCTCCTACCTACAGCAGCTTCAACAGCCAGGACATCATTTTAATTCAATAATTATAGCTAGACTTATCATTTTTCATTTCAATTCATAGTCTTGTTTCTATTTGTAAAGTGTGTATCTGCTCTTAGTGATATCTTGTATGAAATATTTGGATATATAATTTAAAAATAGTAGAATAATGCCTATATATTTAGGGTGGCTTGGGATCATTTTGGGGGAGCTTCAGACCCCTCAAAACAGACCTAACGATGCTCATGGTGGGTTTGCTTTACATTAAAATGACAGGATCCCTTTTTATGGCCTGTGTAATTTCTCATCCCTCGTATGCTGTATGTACGGTGGCCCAGAAGGGTCAACACAAATACAAAAGCCGCAACATGAATGCAAAAGCCACAACACGAATGCAAAAGCCACAACGGAAGTTACGCCAACTGGAGGTTACGCCCCAGTGGAAGTGAGGATCATTACGGCTGGCGGACGGATTTACAACATTGGAGAAGTAAGGGAAACGCTGATGCTAGAAAGCATTTATTGATGCCTGTCATAATGAGAAATTTTATTCACTGTAGTGTGTTTATGTAAGGGATAACGGACAGATATCAGATATCAAATATCGCCTATTGCATCATAAATCAAAAGAATACACAGCAAAGTAGCTATTGATAGCAGTGTCCCTGATACCCGCAATTATTTAAAATATCCCAGAATCTAGAGCGAGCAAGCAAGAGCGCGCACGCCAGAGAGAGTTGAATTGAATTGAAAATTGAATATCGAGGAGCCTAATGGCAGAGGCAGAGTGACCCACTTACCTAATATGGGTAAAAAATTATGTTTTACAGATTGGAATGTCTGCTAATGTAAAGCCAAAACGGCATATGGACACACCTTAGAGACATTAGACTGACAAAAGGATGAAAGAAAATTAATTTTAGAGATTGTTCACATTACCAGTGTAGACAGTAAGCTACGTACTAGTATTAAAAGTTCACACAGTAAGCTGCCATCAGGTATAACCTTAAGCTTTGCAATTTTCCCTTTGTATTTTACCAGATTATGTTTTGTCCATTTTGTGGGATAGCTCTTCAGCCTGTCCTGTCATACTGTGGCTCATGTGGGAGAAATGTTCAGGTTTTAAGGAGTCTTCAAGAGGAAGGTATGTTTTGGTCATTTTAATGTTTTGGTATTTCTTTGGTAAGAATACCATCTAATTATGGTGAAAACTGAAAACATGTTGAATGCAATACATGCAATGCAAAAAATTATTAGTATAAAAGGAGAGTTATTCTCAAAATAAAATTTTAAATAATAATATTGGCATTTTGCAAGAGTTTTGTAATTTCAGTGTGCTTTCAGACAATCTAAATGAGCCATTAACCTACTTTAGTTTATTAAATTGTTTAATCAACCATTGTGTTAAAATTGTGTAAAGGCAGTGAATCTTCCTGTGTCTAATATTGTGCTGTTGTTGTTCTCATCCCTCAGGTCCTGAAGCAACCATGGTGAATTAACTTGTTCATAAGTATTTCACAGAGGGCCATAGCTCTGAAATAATAATGGACATACTGAAAACCAAGCACAAAATTCCAATGAGTCTCAGCACTTTAAAAAGAAGACTACAAGATGCAGGCCTGACTAGGAGATGTAACGTTTATCTCAAGAAAGGGATCCAATCGCAGAGTAACAGTTCCAAACATAAATTGGGCAAGCTTTTTGGTTACCGAGCAATGTGGCAGACTCTAAAACAAAAGTACTCCTTTACAGTCAGGAGATGTGATGTAATGCACATAATGAGGGAACTGGACCCGTCTGGGATAGAGAATTGTTCTACAAGACGGTTTCTCAGAAGAACATACCACGCATTGGGCCCAAATGAAGTCTGGCATGTTGATGGGTATGACAAATTGAAACTTTTTGGAATTGCCGTAAGTGCCTCTATTGATGACTTCTCAATAAAAATGATGTGGCTCACATGTGGAAAGTCCAATAATGATCCTAGTGTCATTGCTCAAAATTACATCAACTGTGTAGCAGAATTTGGAGTCTTTCCAATGCGCCTCCGCACAGACTGTGGCACAGAAAATGGACTGATGGCAGCACTTCATTGTTCTTTGAGATCAGAGCATGCAGATGAATTTGCAGGAGCTAGAAGTCACATGTATGGTACTTCCACATCTAACCAACGCATTGAAAGCTGGTGGTCTTACTTTCGCAAACAGAGTTTTTCATCCCATAATATTAATTCTTTATTGATGGTCGACTTCATGCTACATTTTAGTATTGTCTGTATATGATTGTGATGATGAGGGCAGTGCTCACTTTTGCTGCGTTGCTTTTTATGTTGAATCAGTTTAGTCTCAGAAGACTTCTTCTGGTCGTACAGGGTGTAACGGCCACCTCGCTCTCTCCAAGTAGAGTTCGTTCTTCCTCCCCTGAGTATTAGTTTTCTGTTGTTTTCCTGTGTTTACTTCTGTGTTTCCCCATGTCTGGTTCAATCCCATTCCACCTCCTGTCCTCCCTCCCTCCCTTTCCCCCTTGTTCCCTGCCTAGTATCCGTGTTCGGTTTGTGTCGCGTCCCTTTATTATCAGTTTCACCTGTGTCTCGTTCCCGTGTCCTTATTTAAGCCCCAGCCGATCCCTTGTTCCCTGAGTCTGTATTTGTCTTTCCCCCATGGTGTTTGGTTGTGTTTCTGATTCCTGTAGTATATCCTGGTTATCTGTATGTTTAATCGCTGTCTTTGTTCTCTGTTTACAGGTCCGTGTTCCTTCCTTTTGACTCTCTGTTTCTGCGCGTGTCTGCGCTGGTTGCCTAATCCACATGTCCTGCTCGCTGAGGGGGGGCCGAGCCCTCAAGTTCTTGTTTTGGTTTCTTTGTTCGTTTGAGGAGCACGGGCCTAGTCTTTGTTTACATCCTGTTGTTTCCTGTATATTGAGTTTCCCCTGCTGTGTTTGACCTTATTTAGTGTTTACCTGTTTCTGTTCTTGTGTTATATGTTTCATGTGTTTACCGTGAGTCGGGGATAGTTGTGTTTTGTGTTTGTTTTCTTTATTAAAACCATATCTATAACCATACTGTGGCGTCCTCCCCATTTCCCTCCCAGAACCACACCGTGACACAGAGGAAAGATTTCAAGGATTCCTGGATTCCTATAAGTCAACTATTATATCATTATATTACATGATATTATATAAGTCTGTGAAAATCCATTTACACTGGCTCTGACTGATATAAGACTTTGCTATAAATGACAAGCTGACTCAAGAATAAATAGAAGACTGTTCCTGAAAGGTAAACTAGGCGTAAATGTTCTTTTATTAAAATAGGTATTTGTTCTGTTATTGCCAATGTGATTAAAATGACTTTATTACCTGTTTTCTTTTTTAAAAAAAATAGATATACAAGTCCAGTACAGTTCGACCGAGGACAGGCAAAATTATTAAGTAATTTTAGGGACACATTCACAGAGAGACTGTTTGTATTTCTCTTAACGAGGCTCCTTTTTTTTTGGTGACTCTAGCCGTTAAAGCTCTGTGTAAAGTGTAAAATGAAAGTGACCATTTGTCTTATGTGAACACCTCATAGCACACAGTGTGAACAGCATGAAATTCTTCCTCTGTATTTAACCCATTCACCAAGTGAAGCAGCGGGCAGCCAGGAACACAGCGCCCGGGGAGCAGTGTGTGGGGACGGTACCTTACTCAAGCGAACCTGTATGTTTTATTTAGGAACAAAAGGGTTAAATTCTTGAACTTCTGCTTTTCCTTCGCATGTTTAAATGATCTCTTCTGCTGGATATACCTATGTATATATGTTAAATCAGCCCTGACCGAGGTGCTGAAAGGACAGCTCCTGGCTGCCGCTGGGGAGAAGATGACAGCCATGGCCTTTCAGCACCTCTGAGCTGGACCTACCGCTGGCACGTGGAGCCGCTTACCGTCAACATGGAGACGGAAGACTGTAAAAGTGGCATGCAGCTCCACAGAGGTGAGAACACGGCTTTCACAGTCAAATGACGAATGACGGAACCCAGAGGATTGTGCCCATTCCAGTTATCGATGCTGGACGCTTCCAGAGCTTTTTCTGTGTCCTCGCCATGCTGAGCACCTATTTACATTCCAAGAGCACCTGCGTATAGTGAAAACCAAAAAGCCTAAAAATGCCTATTTTAAAGTGTAAACCCTAAATATGCCCACAATATACACCCAGAACACTTTAATTTCATTTTAAACTCAGTTTAATGCATTACCCTCCAAAAAATTTAAAGGTAAACCCGTATTCACCAATTTTAATTTTAATTTTCTGCCGAGATTTGCAACTCAGAGGCTCACGGGGCAAAAGTATCTGTCATATGATAAAGGAGGTGCTCTACGCCAGAACTGAAGGAGTCACTCTTGCTTGGTCTTTTGCAAGCCTCAGATGTGTTTGATCTAGAACAACCCAGCAATGTTTGCATGAATCACATGTTAACATACTGCTACAATCCCATAGGGATGCATTAACCAGCATTAACATAACATAACATAGCATTTTTCTTTGTTCATTACCGTATTTTTGATGCTCAAGCTCCAACAGGTACAGTTCACCACTGGAAATGACCATATAATGACACACGTAAAATATTAAAAGTGCATCATATTCCCTTGAATAACTTTGGGAATGACAAACAAATGCATAAGAAGTCACAAATTTGACAGACATCCAATCTTCACCATGATAAAGACAACATCCACAGCACTGCTATGCTTCAAACACTCTTGGTGAGATATTTCGACTGCTCTGTTTAAAGATCGTTTATGTTTACATGGGCATCCTTTATAAAGGTTAATTTTTAGAGACTGATTCCAAGATGCAGTTTGAAACCAGTGCAATAGAAAGACTATGAAATATTCAATAGAGACCCATCAATAATGACAAATAAAACTTACCAGTACCAAGCTATCAGAATGGAGACACTCTCCAAGTAATTTGTTTTTACATAATGGACTCCATAATGGACTTTTTACATAAACATTTGTTGTTAGTGGTGAACTTGAGGAAGTTCACTTGTATGAGTATTCTTGAGAAAATTCCTAATATAATGGAAAATATCTCTTTTTAATTATCGCTATGAAGTGTTTTCAGTTTCTGACTTCAGCAGTGCACGTTTTTGCAGTAGAATCTGATGGATGTGTTGCTTTTATTTGCATATTTTGGATTCTTCTCTCCTCTGTGCGCTGTTCTGTACCCTGCACTGGTGTATGTCATTATTTTTAAGCCTAATTCACAACGCTTTCTTCCTTGTTTACTTTTGCTGTTTTTTTTAAAGCAGTGCACACGAGTAACGGGCGAGTTTGTAGCTCCACTGACCTCTTGGCCCCAGAGAGACGAAATGGGTGTGTCAGCGTCGTGTACAGGTGAGTCGTGTGGTTGGAAGATTTTGTCTTTCTCTGATTTCATTCCAGAATTTATTTATAGAAAGCTTTTACTACCCCCCTCTCACACCTTTTTTGTCCCTTTGTCCCCCCACAACCTGTTTTGAGTGCCTTTGCTGCTTCTATTTTAAATCTTTCGTGTTTGTCAGTGGCCTAATGGTCCTCAGTGAGTCTGACACATGCTGAGGTCTGAGTCTGAGTGTGGCCTAAAGCACCATCAAGTGCTAAAAGAATGATAATGGAGAAGCTCACACACCCCCCACCGCTCTGATGTACTTCTGATCTTTGTTGCAAGTTGTGGGTCTTTGTCATTGAGGTCATTTCCTGTTTGTTTCCCTCACAAAACATGCATTAATGTGTTACACGTATGTGGGGATATATATATATATATATACACTACCAGTCAAAAATTTGGACACACCTTCTCATTCAATGGTTTTTCTTTGTTTTTATTATTTTATACATTGTACATTAATATTGAAAACAAACAAAATGATGAAGGAACACATAGTTATGCAGTGAACAATATAAACAAACCAGAATATTCACAAATTAGGTACCCATTTGTGTTGTGAAGACTGAAAACTTGTGCTTACATCTATGTGTGCTTTGCCTAACACTTATGTCAACCCCTGCATGTATATATACATGTGTGTGTGTTGTATGTTATTTATACATATGTGTGTCCTTTATGTCTATTTATGTCTGTTTCATGTCCACATGAAAAGGATAATCCAACATAGAGAGACTCTCAAGATCTCATACACAACATGCATCTCTTTCTCAGATCTCTTCAAGAAAGATGGGATTAAAGGAATGATATTTTTGGTCAAGAACTCTCCTGGAAATCTATCTGTAGAGGAACTGAATAGTCTGTTTTAGTCTTGTGTGTGATTGCATGACTTACAAAAAAAACCCCACTTCTGCTCTTTCTAATCTGCTTGAACCAGTGTGTTGTTTTTCTTCAGTTTTCTGAAGTGAAAACGTTTGTATGCATCTAATCATTATTATCACTCATTCCTTAGTCCCTGCAGTGCTTCTACACTTACATCTTACATATACACCCATTCAGCCTGTTGCAGTTAGGCACCGCCCATTTATGCTGAAGTTATAAGGACTGTGTCACCGTGAGCCACTTTTTGAGGCCCAAAACAGCCATTCAGACATAGTAACAAAACCAGCCTGAATTATGAATTATGACTGCTTTGGTACAAAAACACACACAAAAAAGAGCAAATGTCATTTAGTGTCAATCTTAAATACTCAGTAATATTTTAACTGGTTAAAGAGATAAAAAGAGGTTAAAAATGTTAATGTAAAGGTAAATAATGACTTTTTTTATTGCAAAAAACCCCACAAATATCAGAAATGGGCTGCTAGGAAAAAGTAATAGAGGATATTTTTAGTTTCTCTTCAAGTAAATCTGTGAGGAAGTTTATCTTAAATGTAGCCCTATTTTAGCTCTTCACTTTGGGCTCATTTTAATTCTGTCCTGTTGCTTTGGTTTCTGGACAGCTTTAGTGTCGATCACATCTCTCATTTTGGAGATGTCCCAAATACGGACTTCAGTTGCTGTAATGAAAGATAATGGATGTATTAAGACGTTCTGCTCTTCTACTATGGTTCTACCGGGACCTAGAAGACCAGCAACATTTTATATCCAAGCTGCTTCTTACTCAAGTCATTATTTAATTGAATAACAGGATGTTTTCCTGAGTGCAGGTTAAGGTTGGTCTGCCCACCTGTGTTTGTAATTTAATTTAGATCTTTCATGGTGTTTCATGTGTTTCAGTTTTGTGTCCTCATTGAACCCTGATGACTCTTTCATAAGGCCAGCAGGGCACCAGGGTGAGCCAACATGGTGCGGGGGATTTGCGGTGGAGAGGATCCTATAAAGAGGAACAGTAGGATTGTCCTGTCCTCACAGTTTGAGAGTGAGTGGTTTTCTAGTGGTGGTCAATCGTCTTTTTCTCTCTGGCACCAAATTGTGGTCTATGTGGAATGCGTGTGTGTGTGAGAGAGAGAGAGAGAGAGAGAGAGAGAGTTAGTTAGTTCCTGTGAATGAGTGAGTGTTCTTGTCGGGGTGAAGTGTTTCTAAGGCCAAAAATCTCTCTCTTTCTTTCTCTCTTCACTTACTCACTCTCTCAGCACTCACACTTGTTTTATCTTCTACCCTGCTATTTTCCACTTCCTCGCATTCTTTTTACTCTTTTTTTCTCCCTTCATTCACAAATTTCTTGTGTGCAATCCACCCCCTCCACCATGAGTTCCTCTTCCATTCACAAACTCTCCTCATCCTTCTCTTTACTGGTCTCATTTACTCTCCTCTCTTCTTCCTTTACTCTTCTCTTCTTCTCTCCCCCTCTCTTCTCTTTTTTCTTCTCTACTCTCTTCTTCTCATCTTCTCTTCTATCCTACTCACCATTTCTCTTCTCTTCTCTACAGTTCTCTTCTTTTTATTCTCTTCTCTCCTCTCCTCTCATTTCCTTTCCTCTCCTATCCTCTCCTCGCTTCTCTTCTTTTTTATTCTCTCCTCTCCTCTCTTCTCTGCTTCTCACCATTTCTCTTCTCTTCCTTTCTCTTCTCTTCTCTTCTCTTCTCTTCCCTTCCCTTCTCTTCTCTTCTCTTCTCTTCTCTTCTTGTCTCTTCTTCCCTCTGTCACTGAGAGAGTGATGAATCTGCTCTCATCAGAGATATAATTGCCATGGCACTTCAGTCCACTCCCTACTTTGACATGCAGATGGTGAAAGCGTCTCACGTTATCTGCACTTGGGTGTGAGACCTCACCATCATTTTTTGTAGACTTGCAGTTCCTGATTGTGTCCAATCTGTTGGTGCACAATGAGTTAGCCTTTATCTACTCTGTTCACCAGTGGAAAAGATCCACCGCAGGACCACCACTGCCCTGTCTTATCTGGATGAAGGACCAATCTCAGCATAGCACTTATAGACTACGCTGCACAGACAGATGTAGTAGTGTGACAGGCTTCCCTCACTTCTCATTTCACAATGGTTTCTTTACTTTCTGATTTCTGAACTTGACTGCACATTCCTGAGCTACAGTTCTGGATTTGTCTCTGTTGTCTCTGTCTCTGTTGCCTCTGTAATAGCTGCACTCTATAATTACATCCTAGCACCCGGAGCCCCCGCATTTGTTCCAAAACCCTGCTTCTCTAGTCCAATTAGGGCTCCTTCATTTTGAACCAAGCTTCCCATATTTATGAAACAGTGCAGACAAATCTGAATAGATTTGACACTTTATTTTTGAAATTGCATGAACCTGTAGCTGCTTTCTTGTTGGTGATCATGATGAGTGTGATGATGCTGATATGACGTATGATTATTATTTATAGAGTTTTAAAAACCTTCTTGGACCTTCTGTTCTGCCTTAAATGTATATTCTATACAAATGTAACTATTTCCTAGCACATTAATAAATGACACCTTGATTGCTGTCAGTTACTAAAACATCCAAGGTGCTGATTAGTCAGAATCAGAATCAAAATCAGAAAGCTGTATTGGTCTCAGCGGAAACTGCATATGAAGTACAATATAAAATTTAATAAATCAAATTAAACCTCTCACTAAATACTCAGTACTAAATACACTGTGCTATATACACAAATGCTGGGTATTAGCACTATAGATAAATAACATACAGTTCAGTGAATATCTAGTACTCTAATAGTGGTTAGGAGTTATTTTACGTAGTAGAGATCAGTAGTAGATCAGTAATATTGACAAAAGTAGTGATATTTCACATTATAAGATGATTGCACATAATAATAATAATAATAATAATAATAATAATAATAATAATAATAATAATAATGATGATAACAACAACAATAACAATAACAATATGAATATGAATATGAATATGAATAATAAATGTACATAATTAAATAATTTAGCACCCACAGGTTGGCCCCCACAAATGGTCAGACACGTGTAGGTTAAAACATGTAGTGCTTGTTTTCAAATGTGGTGATGTGTCACTACTACTTGTGGTCAGTAACAGTTTCAGTTCCAACAGAAATGTGTTTATTTGGCCCAAAGCATACCCTTCTCACAAAGCGGGCCTATAAAAAGCCTGAACTGAGTCTGTTTGTGATCACTGACCAGCCCTGCATGGTTTGAGGCCCGACCAGCCCTGCATGGTTTGATACCTGACCAGCCCTGCATGGTTTGATACCTGACCAGCCCTGCATGGTTTGATACCTGACCAGCCCTGCATGGTTTGAGGCCCGACCAGCCCTGCATGGTTTGAGGCCCGACCAGCCCTGCATGGTTTGAGGCCCGACCAGCCCTGCATGGTTTGATACCTGACCAGCCCTGCATGGTTTGAGGCCCGATCAGCCCTGCATGGTTTGAGGCGAGGGGTGATTTGGATTACATTAGCCTCAAAGCTCTAGTGCTAAGCTAGAGAAGCAAACGTTTTTCTTTTACAATGAACCAGATTCAGCCAAAATAGTATATGTACATCTCCAGCTGACTCCAAAAAAGGCTGTACCAGCTCCATCACCTGCTGTAGTCAAAAAATAAAATCTTCATTATTTCAACACATGACTTTCACAATTTTTATTTCTCTCAGTTCATCTCACTGTTCCCCACATACTGTCCTTCTCTCACTGCCTTCCTAAACTTTCATCTCTCAGCCTACCCTCCATCTCTCTCTCTCTCACTCTCTCTCTCTCTCACACACACACACACACACACACACACACACACACACACACACACTCTCCTCCTCCCTTTCAATCTCCATCTGCCTTTTTTTTCACATACACATCAGACTCATACTCTCACAGCCTGCCCTCTCCTCCCATGCACACACACACAAACACACACACACACACACACACACACACACACACACACACATGCAAACACATATTATGTACATGCATGTATGCTGACACACACACAAGCAGGTTTGTGCACACATGTGCAGAGACACGTATCATCAAGTGACCCTGTTCTCGCCATTAAGTCACTCGCTTTCATCTCAGCAGCAGATTCTGGATCGGTGGTAAACTGATGTCCTTCACACCAGTCACACTGCCTCCGTCAGGCCTTCTCACTGAGACACATTCATTCACTCCTACACTCTCACACTGCAGGACCTGATTGAGGGCATGATGAGGTTTGTCACAGATGTCATATGTCATGATCTCTGAGCGTTCAGCTGCAGTCTGGCCAAATCTCTGAGTGTGTGTGTGTGTGTGTGTGTGTGTGTGTGTGTGTGTGTGTGTGTGTGTGTGTGTGTGTGTGTGTGTTTACTTTTATTTAGGAATTATTTTGTTTTTGTATCTTTTGTTTTATTTTTAATTTGTAAGGATACAATCATTTCTTAATAGGAAGAGATCTATTAACACACAACCATGGAACCAGGACTCTGCTTTTCCCCTTCATTCTGTTGTAAGTATGTTTTCCATGGCTGTACACTATTGTAGGTCCCTTTTATGCAACAGCTCTGTCAAGGCATGGACTCCACAAGACCTCTAAAGGTGTGCCTATCCTTTAAGCAAGTCCTGTAAGTTTTGAAGTTATAGCCCAGTGCCATTTAGGTTCACATGATGTAAAAAAAAATGTGATTTATCAATCCTGGTAACCTTCCATTGCTTCATGGACCTGTTCTGATGCAATTGTGGCTATGTAGGCATGTTCAGCTCTGGACAGTGCTCTGATCGGGCCACTTTACTTTAAATGTAATCAAAAAATCTCAAATCTGGTTTCATCAAATACTCAAAATCTGCTTAGAATGGTTGACGAACCCAGTGCCATTCTCTGTCTATCTTCCAGCTCTTTAATGCATTGCAGGGCATCACCCAGAGCACCTCTAAAAATGTGAAAGCAATTACTGTAATGTGTTGCATTGCAGTGCATCATAGGTTATAGTCCACTTAATATGATAAAATGAATTGCACAAATTGTTGGCAAGTTTAGAAATACATTATAAGACCAATTCTAACATGTGGCTAACACAGCTGAACCCACATTTTTATGTTAATGTTGTTTGCTGATAGTGTTACAGAAAATAAATAATCACATCTTTAGTATTAGTCTATCAGCGACAACTAGGTAACACAAACCATTCACACATGCCTATAACTGCTGTTACACGAGTAACTTTAAAATAGATTTATCTTTTTTTATCTTCCTGTTTAAGTTCCTGTTTTACTTTTTTCATTTTTTTCAGTTTAAATTTGTACTCATTTGTTTGTACAGTCCTAAAGGGAGCAGTTCAGGATATTTCACTGTTGTACTGTATAACTATGCATGTGACCAATAAAGAATCTTGATCTTGATCTCCCGATATTGATATCTTGATCTTGATCTCTTGATCTTAATCTCTTAAACCTGATCTTGTTCCACAGTTCCACTGCAGTCGCTCTAGTGAATGAACATTAGCTCTAGGTGTCTGAGTATGACAGCATTTGAGGGGTCACACACAACCTGCTCCATCGAAGTTGTCCAGGAACAGCACCAACCCTCAAGCAGGAACTACCTGTGCAATCTGTAGTGGTGAAAATCTGACTGCACCCAGCAGACCTCCACATCCATATAACCTCCATGTATTCCCTCAGCCTTCCTAGTTGTAGATTTTGTCTTCTGCTTGTTGTCAGTCGGCTGCTTTCTTGCTTGTTTTTCTTGCTTTAATTTTGAAGCCTTGGACACGCTGCTAAAAATCTTGTTCTTGGACCCACTGTGGAGTTACTGAAAGGAACAAGCACTTCGGCTTTGGTTGAATCAGGGTTTGATTCATTGATTTAAGAAAAACTGATTAAAATGATTCAAACTTTCCATTATTACTGCCTACGCCAAGGCACAAATCAATTTACATGATAAAGGCCTCTCCACAAGTCATTATTCGTGACTTGAGTCTGACTTAAGTCCAAAACATGTGACTCAAGTCCACGCCTCTGGTGGTTATGTTCCCCTGAAGTGACCATGCTGTATTCTAGGAAGCAATACAAGACAAAGGTGGTTCTGTTTGTATACTAAATATCTAAACCCTGCTCCGGGAGCCCTCCCTCCTTTCCTGGGTTGTGAGCATGTTAGTACATAAAAAACAGTGTAGGTTCAAGACCAGGCCTGAAAACCTATGACCTGGTATATTTGGCCATTACCATGTATTTTTGACATGTTGAAAAAAAAGAATGTATGTCACATACGGCATACTACTCACTATTTTTATGCACAAAATGTTGGTCATTCATGTGTAAAATGCCTGTGAGTACAGTAGTCCCCCACTTCTGAGAACCAAACTAATATTTTATTTCGCACATGCGCGGAAAAGGCAGATATCCTCCACATTTTTTTGCTTTTGTGATGTCTGGGCCTCGTCCGTCACGCCGCCTCGTTCTCGTGTTGGGTTGCTAAGCACCTGCCCTAACATAAACCCTGCACAAGGTTTGAAAGTAGCCAATCCATCCATCCATCCATTATCTACCCCTTAGTCCTGCATTCAGGGTCAGGGGGGGGCTGGAGCCTATCCCAGCTGCAAGGGGCGAAGGCGGGGTACACCCTGGACAGTCGCCAGCACGTCGCAGGGCCACATATAGAGACAGACAGCCATTCACGCTCACATTAAGTAGCCAATCAGAGCACGTTATTTATTTTCCCTGGTGCTGATTGGCTGCTACCCATAATTTCCTCCTTGGAGCATCTGGAGTGTTCTTGTGTTTTTTGTTTTGTTCTTCTTAAAGCCCTGTATTTTATTACCGTAAATTAAAGGAATTTATTACTGTATTTAACTGCTTATACCAATGAAATTGACTGCATGTATTACAGTACTGTGGGACTGTATTACAGTACAGCACGGTAGGACTGGCTCCCATGAGCCTTTGCAGTAGGAGTGAGTGGCCATTTGGCCTTTGTGTTTTTGTGAGTGTTAGAGTGTTAGTTATTAAACGCATTCGTAGAGACTGATTATGTGTAAACTGTGTATTTGTGTGTGTTACGTTGTGTAGCTTCTCAGAGTGTTAGCTGCTGGAGTAGGGTGGCGGACGAGAAGAGAATTGTGGAGTAGTATTGGGGCATGCAGTGGGGTGCAGTACTCTCAAGAGTGTAAAAGTCTGTATCGAAGATGCTGCTGAGAAATAAGACATTTTTGTAGTGTGAAAAGTAGTGTGCCTTTGCTTTCTGTCTCTTATGCTCCCCACAGTACAGGTAATACAGTACAGGAAATATCAGTATTTACATAGTAGCACTATTGGAGTTCAGTGTAAACTGTACAGTATGGATACAGGTTTATCTTTACATTTTCTTTAAGGCTAATGAGTTTCAAATTAAATTAAATTGTTTTAGGAGCATATTCAGGGACATTCTTTTTACCACAACACAACAACAATGCATTTTTTCACCTTATGCGGGTGCTCTTGGAACGTAACTCCCCTGAAAAGCGGGGTTTGATAATAATGGAGTTTATATGGGAGAATGTCTATAGGTTGTCTTAAAGCTCTTAAGCTGTGCTCTGCTGCCTCCTGATTAAACCTTTAGGTACAGTCAGTATATATGTATGTTAGTATGTATTTCCGAAACAGTCTATGTCTCCTGCCTTGTAATTAATTAGATGAGCTGAGCATTGCCTAGCTTCTACCAATGCTATTTTCTAGACCTTTCACTCTAGGCTTATTTTTTGAGGATATTTGATTTTCTTCCAAGTGGTTGTCTATTCTGGGTCAATGCATCATCTAGTTTGCAATCTGGCAACATCTAATTTAACAATATAGTTGAAAATTAAATATAGAACAAAATTATACTCACATCTCATAACTGAGTTTGTTTTTTCACACATCTTTGCCGTCCATCATGCTTGGGTGCTTTCCAAGCTTTTAAAGGTCCATCTAAGATGTCACTCATTGAAAATGCCTTTGTGATGATGGAAAAATTAAGACATTGCTGTTTTTGACACAATGTGTTTATTGTCAGTTTGGCATTTACCCGGTTCTGTTATATCTGTCAATGATGCTCTGTTTGGATTTGATTGAATGGTGTGTGGCAGAAATGATTCAGAACCAAAAGGGTGGATCTTCTGCTCACGAATGAAAATAAAACAGGGGGAGTCAGGAGCTCAAAAGACAAGAAAACAAAACCCTCCTCCACTTCATTCAACTCTGAGTCAAAAAACTGAGGAGTCACATCAAATTTCCAACAAAAACAGGTTTCTGTCTTTCAAACTTTCTTTCTTTCTGGATAATAAGTAAAGTTTTCTTTTGTCAGTGCAGAAACTGAGTGACAGGACTGGAAAGGTCAAAGGCTTCGCTTTTGTCTCATTTAATTCAAATGTCAACACATCTAACCCTTCTGTCAATTAGAGGCACATTATGGTCCTAGTTTGACCATTCTAACCATTCACAAAGGCCTACTCACTCATTGCATGTTGCTGTGATTAAATATGCAGAAAGCCATAGAATTATTACACAATGAAGTTTTGCATCAGTTAGGTTTTGTGTTGTCTTCTGTTCCTCGAGCATTATTCATGATTTGTTCAATACTAAAGATATTGGGGAGGTGAAAAGCCGATAATCACTTTTCTCACACTTTCACCTCAAAAGAAGAAGAATAAAGATTGTCAAGTTATAATTCAATTAAATCCATGTGCAAGTAAGCTGCCTGAGTAAGAAGTGGTCGGTGTTTTAGATACCTGTGATTACAAACATGTATATAATTCTAATGCTATTATTTATAACTGCTCCAAACAACTAAAAGTAAAGTGATAAGAGAAAAGAAGGTAGCAGATTAGCCAACTAGTGTAGCTGAATTAATAGCATGATAGTATTACTATTAACTTTAAAATGATGGGACAGTGTCTATAGGTGTATCATAAATACACTAACTGGTTTCTAATTGGTTGCCTTATTTATGTGATCATAGCCTCTGCAATGTCAGCAGATTTATGGATAAATCAATGAGCAGCAAACCAACAAAAGCAACAGCAAAAATCACTTTGAAGTCCTTCATGTTAATTTAACCTAAAGTTTAAATTAAGACGGTTTTGACCTTCTCATGTAAAGGCACATTTAGAGAAGAAAAGATCATGCGATGCAGCCACCACTGGGTCAGGTTTCACGGGTGATGATTTTTGGAATTATATAAACCCTGCATTCAAATTGTGACGTTATTAACTTTATGTTGTCTATTCATATAGTGATAACGCAGTGTAAATAAGACAAATATGATTACCTACACAAAATAATGTGAATAATTCAAATGCATTCTTTGAATGAATTGGAATGCATCTCTTTCAAGGCAAGTGAACATTTTCTCTTGACGTTATTGTCACAAATCAGCTTTACAGAATTTGGTTTTAAGACAAAAGCTAAGAAAAACTCCTTTAAGCTGAAGGAAGAAACATTGGGGGAAAGACTTGATCACTGATGAGCGGTAGATATACTACATGGTGGTGCTGAAGGTAGGATTTAAACCCATGACCTCTTGGTCCAGTGGCAAGTATCCTACCCACTAGGCCACTACCACCACTAGTGTGCTACTGTAATGTAACTGAATATGCACTGCATTGAAATGTAACATAAGAGCAAGTCTGTAATATAATTGGACCTGTTGTATTTTAGTAACTAATGTAAGGTAACAAATGTATTTATTTGATGTTATTAAATTTGCATTTTGACATCAAGACCTGACAAAACAAGGTCAAAATATGCAGGATGTTTTTCCTTCTGCAAGACAACTCTTTACACAAAACAACTTCAAATGTCACTAAAATGGAAAAAGTGCCCCTCTGTGCAGTAATTGGGCCCTCAGATTCATTAGTATGGGAAAGCTTGCAGTAGTGTGCACTCTGGACATTTGTAAAGAATTCAAATTACTTTGTAAAAGAGATGCCAACACTAAATGGTAAGCAGTGTTAAAGTTCACCTTCCTCTCATTAAGTAGCATTTCATAGTTATGCAGTATCTGTAAGTTATGCAGTTCATGAGCATTTCAAAAAGACACAAATGAATTAATTGACAGCGCACAAATAAAATGCTTCTTACAAGCACACAATAATAATGAAGGGACCAAAAAGATTGTTACGTAAATAGTGGAGCACAGAGAATGCTGATTATGAAAGATAGGGACAGAGAGAGAGACAGAGAGACAGAGAGACAGAGAGACACACAAACAAACACACACAGAGGCAGAGAGACAGAGAGAGAGAGAGAGAGAGAGAGAGAGAGAGAGAGAGAGAGAGAGAGAGAGAGAGAGAGAGAGAGA
>JBBJLR010117617.1:0-20002 GCA_037577145.1 Brachypetersius gabonensis | reverse complement strand
CTACTCCCTGCGGCAAAAATAGCATGTTCCCCGGGTCACACGCGGCAGGTGGACTTTGGTGACGAATTAAACGAAGCTTCGAGGCAAAACATTTTTTGTAATCGAATCATTCGATTGTTTCAGCCCTAATATCAATAAGCACTGGTATCGATACTTCAATGCCAATATTGCATCTGCCGGCAGACTACAACAATGTTCAACAGGCATTGCAGCGGGCAGCCCCTCCCCTGGCTCCTGTAACTCGGCCGGGGAACAACAACCAAATTTTACACGGAACCTCTGCTAGTGTTGCTAAATATCGTTGTCAACAAACATTTATCACGTGACAAAAACAAGATAAGACGCAATGTATATGCTGGTCATGTGACAATAACTACAATGAAACACATCATGTAATACTGTTGGCAAATAAGAACGAGACTAAATGTGGTTTACAAAATAAAACCTATGCTAAAATGTCTTCATTTTTGTTGACTAAAACGAGACGAGACATTATTTCCTGGGAGGGGAGAAAAAAAGTATTGCGATGCTCGACCTTAGAGTTGAACGGAGCTATGTCCCAATACTTTTGTCCATTGAGAGGCACTGTGAATTAAATCTATCTAGAGTGGACAAAAGTATTGGGGTGCATTTCCAATGTAGTGCTAGGGAGAGAGAAATGACACACACACACACCATTTTTGATAAGCACCCTTTCCCATATCCATGCAAAAAAGCTGATTGGTTTGGTTGTGTAGACCAGTGGTTCCCAATCTGGGGGACGGGGGAAGGGGGGGGGGGCGCTAGAAATCACAGAGGGTGCGCAGAATTTTGTCTGTAATGAGTTTACCAAAATTTTAATTGCACACATTCAATTTATAAAGAGAGACACGTGTTGTGTGTGTGTATGTATACGAGCAAAAACCTACAACCACTATTTAATTTTTGCAAATAAAAGTTTGTATTAATCACTTTATTCTTTTTTCACATCTACGCGGGTAGGAGTTGTGGGGCCTGGCTTGTCTTGGACACAGGCAAGGGGGTCTTCAAGGAAAAAGATTGGGAACCACTGCTGTAGACTATATAAAAAAAAATTCAGGTAAATTCCGGCCAACACACTTAAGACTAACCAGTTTTACAAACTAACACTTACCAGTTTTACAAATGTGGGTTTTATGGCAATAGACACACATTCTCATTTTATTTGCACTTTTTTGTGATGTGATGTTATTTTATTTATTTATTTATTTATTTAATTTAAATTTATGTGTGTGTACTTCTAAAGTTCTAACATGTTTGGTTGGCAAAATAAATGTCGCAAATTCAAGGCAGATTGTCTTCCGTGGATGTACAGTATTCTTGAGTCTTTAAGGTAACAATATAATAATAAGATGATCCTGTTAGTCCATTTTGTCCATTTTACTATCTACTATACTCATACTATATTGACTGGGTTAAATAGAATTGCATTGCTTAAAAAAGAAACTAAAATACAACTTTTATTGACTAAAACAAAAACAGTTGTGGACTAAAATAAGACTAAATTTAAATAATAATAAATTTTCAAAATACCCAGACACTGTAGAATTTTGAATAGACAAAGAAAATGGAGCTATTCACATTTTTTTTTAATTAAAACGTTCCTGTGTATTTTTTTTTTTTCTCCCCCTGTAGTATCGAAAATAGTATTGAGTGCCATCCTTAGTATCGGTGTCGAGTATATCAGTATCGTGACAAGCCTACCTCAGAATATATAATTCCTCACATATTTAACTAATTTTAAGTTGCTTTAAGTGTTTAGGACATTTTTAAGCAGTCATCAATTTCCTTTTTAGTGAAGTGACACAAGCGTCTTAAAATAAAATAAAATAATAACATTTAGTTAAACATCTGCTTTGCTTGATTGTCTCATGTCCAGACAAAACAAATCCAATAGCAACATGTTTACATTGTTGTTTTGATGGCATTAGTCCAGCATATGCTTGGCATAAAGTAAATGGAAGTAAAGCAACCCCTTATAGTCACATGTGAACACACCACAGCACGTAGTGTGAACAGTGTTAAATTCGTTCTCTACATTTAACCCACTCACCAAGTGAAACAGTGGTGTACCACCAAATGGGGAGTGCCTGGGGAGCAGTGTGTGCGGACGGTACTTGGGTCTAGGGAATCTCAGTGATGACGCTAGTAGTGTTAGGATTCAAACACATAACCTCCTGATTGGAGGGGCAACTCATTAACCAACGGGCCACCAGCTAGTGATTAATGTGTTAGCTAATGATAGCTAATTTATGCCTGTTGAATTTGCATCCCTGTTCATACCAACAAACTGTTTGGAAGGTATTACGCAAATAATCATTTCTTATTTGTTAGGGTATTCTGGTCAGATGAACAAAAATTAAGCACTTTATTTTCAAATGCTCAAGATGTGTTTGGTGTGAAAAGCACCTATTATTAACCTTTTTGCGGTAGAGCATCTGCAATGCAAGACTGTTATTTATGCAATACATGGCAGTATTCGCATACATGGTATAAAGTGGTGAGAGGTGATTTAAAGTGACAATCAGGTTGCTGCTGTCAGGAATCTAAAACTTAATGATTGGATCTTCTAGCAGGACACTGATCCAAAGCACACTTCATTTATACCCAGCATTTCTGTAAATAGAATATATATTTTTTAATATTGTTCTTGTCACTGTGTCACAGTGTCTTTGCAGTTTCCTTCAGGATTAACAAAATTGTATGATGCTGATTCTGATTCTGATTCAAAAATACACTAAAAAGGTTAACTGAACACAAATTCAAGCTTTTGCCATCCCCATCCAAGTCCCCGACCTAAATCCATCTGGAAGAGAGTGCACATAAGACATAGAAGAAAGGTCAAAAATCTCTTCTACTGTGTTCTTTCATCAATATAACATTACAAGAGAGGACTCAGTACTGTTTTGTTGGTAGCAATGGGGTTGCAGAATGCGAAGGTGCGGTATGTTTGTTTTTGTTTTTTTTTTGTCATAAAATTTTATAGGCCTTAAATAAGGATACCTGTATTAGTGAGAGTTATATAGTGTAACATATTTCCACTAAATGATTGTCTGGATCTAAAAATGGTAGCCCAGATTTTCATACTGAGCTGTAATTTACCTACAGGCAAATCAAACTGCTAGGACTAGAGCAGTATTTTACAGATCATGGTATTTTCATGTGATTGTCTAAATACATTTTCTCAAAAACTCCCCCTTAAAAATAATATTCAGTTTTCTTAACCATAGTTGTAAGTAAACTTATTATTGCAGTTCAAAATATATCCAGTTGGCAGCAATATGTTAGCAACCAGACTGAAGCCAGGTTAGCAACTCCACTTTCACCATATCTTCTTTTGAAACCCGGCAGTGTCCCCATCTCAAATCTGCTCTCTGAAACCTCTGAAATCACATGGAGCTGGATATGTATAGTAAGAATGTCTGGAATTCAGGCTATGCGTGTAAGACAGGCTGTTTTTGAACGGCTGGTCCAGCCTAATACCTAATCGGGTCACAGCTTGTTACAGTGTAATCCAGCACCCCATTACAGTTTGGTTATTAATTAAAAGGAGAGAGGTTACTGATCAAAAAGTAAATACTTACCAGGTGCTTCAGTGGATGCTTAGTCTGTTTGTTGACCACTGTAACTGGGTACCTTTTAGAAATTGTTTTTAGATTTAGGTGCCTTGATGAACAACAAAAACTTCACTATATGTCATTTGTTAAGTGTTTAAAGAAAATAGCTAGTACAAAGTAGTAGTACAACAAAACAAGCATTCAGGTAATTTCAAGAGAAGGAGGTAAAACAGGACTATCAAAACAAGTTATGTTGGGTCTATAAGGAAAATATGGAAATCTTCTACACTAGCAGGATGACCTGTTGAGTGCAGGTTATTATTAACTATGAAAAACAAGCACAGGGGTTGAACAAGTACACTGAGAAAATAAAAATAAAATACAAGGAGGAAGAAGGAGACACCATCCTGCATCTGATGCTTCTGGACATTAGGGTGAATTTGTCCCAGATCCTTCTCAAATAAACAACTAGAATCTGATGCATTTATTTATTTAATGGATTGTAGGATAAAATAATTGTAATTCCTAAACCCATACCCTTAACACTTAGCTGATTATTAGTCTTTGTCTGTGTGTGCACATTCTATGAAACTCGATACCAACACAAAGAGGAATGGGAAAATGTAAAGGAATGTACCAGAACTTAATCTGACAAACTGCCACACTTACTGCACCGACCCACTGACACAAGATCATTCTTGCTTTCCCTCCCTCTCCTTCACATAAGTATAATGAGGGTGAAACTTTCAGTAACAATGGTTAACTCAGCCCTAGGACAGAACATGTGCTGTGTTACTAAAACTAATGTCAATTTTTATGGAGCTGTGTCACTTTTAAACAAGTAGTATTAGTAAATATTTAGTGAATGTTTAAACGACTAAATCATCTTAGTGCTGTGTAAGAATAAGACGTTTTCAATTAAAAATGATCATTGTGGTCTGTTGAGTATATTGTTACCACAGTTTTGTCTGGCAATGTGTCTATTATTTGTCGTTTGACACATTATTTGTTTTAGTTTTTGTTTTGTGAGTTTTTTTTTTAGTTTTGCAACTTTTTGTACATTTTGACTGTCACAAATTGCTCTGCTTAGGCAAGAGACTGTCTACATATCACTCATTACAAATGTAGCTAGATTTGCTCTGTTAATGTTCAGACATATATAAAGATTAGGGATGCACCGATTGCAATTTTCTTGGCCGATTCTGATTACCGATTTTTGTGTAAGTGTGATAGGCCGATACCAATTTTTCCGATACCGATTTTTTCCCCCCTAGATAACAAAAAATTAGAGCTGCTGCGACATCGACACACAAAAAATAGATTTACACTTTTTTAATGTAACGTGATACTTACTTTCCGTGTTTACTAGTTACTTTTATAATAATGACATGATTGTGGCTACTCTACAGCAAATACAAACAAAAATCTAATTTTCTTTAATATAAAGCTTTATTTTCATAACAAATTTAAATAAATAAAATGTAATAAGTAAACCCCCAATTAAAGCTCAATATAATGCAAATACAACTAAAGTTCAACATATGCTTTCAAATAATAAGGTGCTGTGAGTGAACAAAAAATAACAAGGCACCTTTTTGTCTTGGCAACATATATTGAAAAAATGGCACAAATTGAACATAATGACAAGTTTATTTTGGTAAACAAAAGCATTTCTGTCTTGTTACCAGAAATTCTGTTTCTTTTTTCGTTTACCACATTTCCAGCCAAGCTAAACCGGTGCTCACTCGCTTGTGCATGGGGCAGAGAGGAAGAGGCTCAGGCAAGTGAAGCAAGTGCAGGGAAACGGATCTTTGTTGATTTTCAGGTAATTCAATGCTTTTTTTCACTTCTGCTGCTTGGCATCTCAGAGAGGTACTACTTTTTCTCTTTGTTCAAAGTAAAGAAATTGCAAATGGCGGATATTTCAGCACGTCTGAGGCTGCGTTTACGAGACGCGTCTTGTTGACGCTTGACAGTAGGCGTGTCTTTCACGCCGGGCGCGCAACAGCGGCAACCAATCGCTGCTGAGCAGATTTGAATAGCGGGCGCTCACGTAGAACCCCCTCCGTTGAGCCCACACATGAACGCAGCCTGAATGCGCGTGTGTCTGTGCTGCAAGTAATGCACATGTGCAAGATCGGTTTGAAATCGGCAATGTGTGAGTGATCAGGCCAAAAATCGTCTGTTTCCGATCGCTGGCCGATCGATCGGTGCATCCCTAATAAAGATGGTATTCACTGTACATTGATTCATAATGATGGAGCTCAGAGGAGTGTTTTTTTTTGTTTTTTTTTTTTAAACATTTGAATTATTTTGAATGATTACTTCTCTGGTTCTGTAAGTGTTACTGTGTTTAACTTAGTGTTTTATTCTTTCCATTATTATAATATGAAATTAAGCATATCAATTCATTCTTTAATATTTTTAACCATGTTTTCACAGTGGGCTACAATGAGCTCCCTTTCAGCAGACAGGAAGCCTCCTTTGGACTATGGAGTCCAGATCCGCTTTATCAAAGATTTGGATGACACAGGCGGGGGTTATGCTGAAAGGAGTCGAGGGTCTGGAGGAGTTGGTGGTACAGGAGTTGGTGGATCTCCATCCAATAAGTATGGAGTTGCAGTGAGAGTTCAGGGCATTTCAGGGCAACCTTATGTTGTACTGAAGGATGGGGAGAAGGGTGACTCTTATGGAGTCCAGCTGAAGACCCAACCTCAGACACAGAATTCAGCCCCTGGACAGTCCTCTCCGTTTAGCAGCCTGTCCCGAACTCTGAGAGATGGGGCTCAGACTCCTAACCCATATGACCCAGCAGGGCAAGTAAGCTTACCAGAGGAAGAGCCTGTTGAATTTGAGAGTCCTTTGAAGAGGCCGCCTGGTGATGGACAGGCAGGAAGTCAAGGGGAGGTTGAGGGAGCTACCGCAAATGGGCCCGCCTCGATATCGCCAGAGAAGAAAGACTTTGGAGAATTGAATGAGGCGGGACTCAGGCGGGTTGGGTGGAATGGTACCGGGACAGCCATGAATGGTGTGCGGTTAAATGGACCTCTGAATGAGAAGAAAGGGAATACCTTTACACAATCTTTTCCAGAACCTCCTAAGCCCGTTGAGGAAAGTGCAGTTGAAGCCATCGACACCAAATCTTTAGCTCCTATTAATAAACTCATCAGTAAGTTTAACAGCAATAGTCCAAGCAACGCCACATCCAGCACTCCAAGCCAGGTGAGAGGGCGCTCTGGAGCCCGCACACGGCTACATTTTGATGAGCGAAAGCGTTCTCGCAGCTTGGATGCACGCAAGGAACAGAAAGAAGAGCCTCCTTCCTCACCAACTATAAACCCCTATGCTCCTGCTGTTACCCCCAACACAGCCTCAACTCTTAGCTCTCTCAAACCCACAGCCTACAGCAGTCTTGGACGAAGCCCTGCTTCGGTCACAAAGGTACCTGCTGTTACTGCCGAAAAGCCAATCACATTCAATAAAGCACCAAAGAACTTTCTGCCCAAGGAAGTACCATCTGCCATGTCAAAGAAACCGGTTAGTATTTATGTAGATTGTTCAAATACTGGTGTACCAGAACCATTCTGTGCAGCTATCACAAGCTCTTCTTATTTGTTTTCATGTCAGTCAGTATGGGTGTGCCTTAGCATCTGTTTGTTAAGCCACAACAGTTTTTTTTTCTCTTTTTAACACATTTGTAATAATGCAGTATATACATTGACTGTATATTAGAAATATCTGCACCAAAACCTTAATTTGTTCCATTGAGGAGGAGCACTGATGCTGTTTTTAAATTCTGTTTAGAAATAATCAGAAGCCCCTGTTTGGCAAAATTAAATGATAGAATATAAATGTATGAAATATTTTCAAATGAGTGAAATATAATATACACTATATGACCAAAAGCATGTGGACACCCTACCTATTTTGTTTTTGAGACAATTTTTGTCTGTGATGAACCAGCATGTTTAAAACTTCTTGTCTTGATTTTAGATGACCCCTGATCTTTTAAAAAGCCAAAGTGAAAGTACAGAATTAACGAATGGAGAGGAAGCTCAAGTTAAACATGCCATCTACAACATTCTCAGAGAGGGGTAAACTAGATTTCTTTCTCTTTTTATCAGCTTCTGTCCCAGATACAGTGTTATTCCTCAGCTCAACTGACAACAGCCACTTTTTCAGCGAACCGTAGTTTTCCTCGTGAAACCATGGCAGTTAAAATTATTATTTGGTATCTTTCAACACTTTCTTTGTCCTTTGGAGACAAAATCCTCTATTGATTCTTCATTTCTCTATTTTATGCCCATCATCCTCAGGTCTATTGAGAGTGAGGCATCACTGAAATGCAAAGCCAGCCTCATTCACGAGAGGTTCAGCGGGGTGAAGGTAGGCATGCTCGCATTCACAAATCAATTTGCATTTCTTAACACTGAATGGAACTGAGCGAGTTTTGTCTGCATATGTGAAGAGGAAGTATATTCAGAATGCCAGTGGTTTGTGCTTGTGAGGTGTGTGGTATGACTATTTGTTTGCATAAGCTCTCTTGTATATGAATCATCCCCTTGTGGTAGCTTGGCAACCGTTGCCCTAATATGGAAAGCTGATTAGGGCCTTGTGGTGCAGAGTCTTTGGGTTGCATCAATAATTAAGTTAAGCAAGTAGCTTTGAGGGGAGGCCTCTTTTCAGTAGCGGGGTGCTCATATGTCTATGTTGCAGCTTTAATGACTTTTTAATACCAGACATCTCTCATCTTCTCTAGTCACATCTATATGAGTGTTCATTCAGGCATTGTAAATGCAATGGTGCTTGGAGCTGCTGAGGCAGCTCATAAAGAGCTTTATTAGTTTAGAGTAATCAAGGCACAGCAGTTTGGGATGTTTACCACATGACGGGTTCTGTCTAATTATTTTTAGGTTAGTTGTTCTTAGAGTGCTTTGTTGAGTAATGGGTGTAAATTAAAATACATACTGATTTTTCCACAAGCACTTCTGGGCACTTTGTTTGGAACAAAGTGGTACACACTGGCTCAGCAGACATACTGTGTCATCAACAATAGCAACAATATTTTAGTGTCCTCAGCCATCATTGCATGTTATAGTAGAGCAGTAAACCAGATAACTCTTGCCAGACTAGTTCTCATCAACAGTATTTTAGCTAGACCTGTTCAAAGAACCTGAGACTGGAAAGTGCACATAATATTAAAGTACAGTGTGCTCCAGTCTACACTCTGAACAAAAGCGTATGACCGTCTAGGTGGCCTCACTGCCCTGAATTTGCTTTGCAATATGCAATTTCCTGGCTACAAACTCAAGACATGGAACATTATTTTCGTTGTTGGTGGGGAAAGCTGCTACTATTTCTGTGTAGTTGATGATGTAGTTGATAAGAGAAGCATAAGTTTTCAGGCACAAATAATTGTTATCCTATTAAATGAGTATTGTCTGTTAACAATACACATGAACAGTTTGTTGTCTAGCTCCCACATAGTATTTCTAGTTAGCCATAGCCAATAACCGCTACCTTAATGCTAACCAGACAGCTAATGTGGTCATTGGCTAATAGTTAAAAGTTAAACATTAACATGTATGCTGGTCAGGTTAACATTCATGATAATAGTTAAGTACTTTAGTATTTTTTTAACAGGAGCTATCGGAATTCTTCATAAAGACCGCAGTGTCTTGCTTTAAGGTGCTTCCCCAAGTTTGTTGTGCTAGCATTGTTTGCATGAAGGCTTATCAACATTCTTAGTCTTTACCTAGTTGTTTGCCTAAAATGCAAAATACTTCCAAACAGCACTTTTATAATATTTTTTTCTTGCCATGTTCGTTCAGCTTAGTGCTGTGAATGTCAACTATTGTTCAGTTGTTCAATTGCTAATGAAGGGAGGGGCTGTGAAATTGTCACCCAGGAAGGCGAAGACGGACTTTTGCAAACGAGTATCTGCTCTGATAGTAATTTTTAGTATCGATTAGTATCTGAGCATTGATTGTTAAATTGGTTGTTAAAAGGAAGGCTGGTGGTCTTAGCTCAAAGCATAAGAAGAGCGTAACTGACAAGATTTTAGATGGTTATATTCTAATATTCTTCTGACTTCACTGGAACAGTGAAAGGCCTTTTCTGTTCTTGAAGGCCTGGGTCACTGTGACTAGGCCCGCAAGGATATGATTTGAGGTTTTTGGTGTAGAAAGTCCAGTGGCCTGCAAAGAACACTGACCCCAACTCAGTTCAACACCTTAGGGCAGAACACTGGAACACTGTTTGCAAGCTGGGCCTTCTCACCACTGCCCGACCTCTCACAAATGTTCTTTTGACTGAAGCAAACATTTCCCATACATCAAGCTCATATGTGATTTTGGGATTGTCAGATATCCACATATTTTTGACCATAGAGTGAATGTTCTATAATAGTTTATACTAAACTTTAAGAATGCCAAAGCAAATGTAATATACATATAGTATCCCTGAAGGGATTAACATAATCTCATTTAGATGTTTTAAACATTAAAAAATTTCAACGTTGAAAGTCCAGCTGTTCCTTTCCTGTCTTTTAAGCTTTTAGGTTCTGATTGTACTTGAATGGTATTTTCTTGCTAGGGACAAGGGGCCAGACTGTAATCACTGTAATTCTAAGCTGATAGCAGGTGATATTATCAGTTTGTAATTACTGCTATACTGTATCCTAGTCATCCTAAATACTTATTCCATTTATAAATTATTTTTCTTTTAAGGAGAGGACCTTTCGCCATAATGACACAAACAATATCATCATAAATGTACGTTTAAATTTTGACGTTCTAGAGTAGTAATTGGAGTAAAGCCCTAGTGTCATCTTTCACTGAAAGTGAATCCTACTGGCAGATGCAGAGTGGTCAAAAGTGGCTGTTATAGCAACAGTGACAACAGCACATGTATCCACGAGTTTCTGGTTGCCCTTGCAAGCTGTCCATCCTGAAATCCTAGAGATGACCCAGGTCATCTAGCAACAACAGGTGACTAATAGGTGTATGTTTTAGGACCAGACTGAGTAAAAATGTTGTAGCCAATACAGAGTTTAAGGTGCTACATTCTCTGATAACGATTAGTATCAAAACTCAACAAGAGCTATTCCCAAACTTGCGGGCCCCGTAAACATTTAACCACTGTTCTAGAGGTTCATCTGCTAAAAGGGCAAATGGTTCAATGTTTGAAAATATAGTTTGACCATATTTTCATTTCAACCAAAAATGTTAACATCACTAAAATAAATTTAGATTCATTATATACATTATAAATTTATAGTAGAAGATGGGTGACTTGTGTCTTTTGATGCTTCAGTGTTCAGCATTTGCTGGAAAATACGGCATATAAATACTGTCTCAAATATTTTTAGCCTGTATCTTGATACGTACTGTATATACACAGTGTATCCCAATAAACATTTCCAACAGACCTGGATTTTATTCAATCCATGCCAACACACGCTAGCAGACTCCAATTGCTCCAATTGTTTCTGTTCTGCCCTGTGTTCTACTAGCCAGGTTGTTTGCACAAATGCAAACATGACTATGCTGAAGAAGTGTTTAAAGCTATGTTTCTAGACTTCTGCAGACGTTTATGTGTGGAAAAGACAAGACTAGATACATGGTCCTTCTAAAAAAACAAAACTTTTACTTCTAAATCTTTAACTAGAGGCAGTTTTATCATTTTCTGGACATGTACACTCAGCAAAGTGGTCTGTATAGCAGTGGAGTGTGTGTGATGAATGTATGTGAGGTTTTTTTTTCTTCCAAATCATAAGACGCATTACATTTTTACTTGATGTTTGTGTCAGATTTTGTAGCAGTGAGTGGCAAAGATACTGTGCAAACACTTTAAATACTTAATGAATACTCTAATAGTAGTAATGAAGAAGAACATGTATTCTCGGTTTTTGTGGAATTCAGAGCAATACATTATATAGCAGTTGTATATTGTGCAAAAATTATGCTCTTAAATATATGTAATATATTTAGAAATGTCTTATGTTTTCTTATTCTAAGTGGTGCAACAAGAAATTATTTTCTATAAATTACCCAGAGTCCGGAGACAACTTTGGTAGGCAATAATGCGAAGACTATAGAGGAGAGCGAGAGGAAGAACAAACAGCTTCAGCAGCAGCTGGACCAGACCGAGAGAGAACTGCAGCATGCCCAGGACCAGTAAGATGCAATTATTTGTGTGTGTACACACTTGTAAAAAATCAAACAATCTGCCTTTAGAATTGGCAGAAGAATATTTTGACTGCCTACCTGAACTACTAGCTTTTCTAGGTTTATAATGGATGCATTTTTGGTTTCTTTTGTTTCACATCATAAAACTCCATAAGATCGATTCACATATCTTATGGACTGACTTGCCATTGCTTTACTCAGACTGCTGGAGTTGCGAATGGAGAAGGAGGCGCTGGAGTCTCGCTTACATCAGCAAGAGGATCAGCTAGCTCAACTACAGGAAGAGTTGAGGAGAGTATCAGAGAACACTCCGACTGACTCGCTGCACACGGTATGCAACTTTGTCCATCACATCTGGTGATACTGTTTGTTCTTTTAAACACACAAAGTCTTACTTTTATGTAGTTATTATTTTAAATCTGTTTTGAAACACAGTACAAACATCATATTAAAATATTGATTTAAAACTTAGGAGTGGTGATTTAACTCTTGTGCATGAAATTAAATACACACAGCTGAACATCATGTGGACAGTTTTTTAGTTTTCCCCTCATTTGTCATACACTCTTGAAACTCTGACAGGACTTAATAGCAGTACAGGCAGAGCTGGCTGAGACTGTGATGCTGCACCAGAAGCAGGAGGAGACTCTGCGAATGAGAGAGAGAGAGCTGACCGCCCTAAAGGGGGCACTGAAAGATGAGGTGGCTTCCCATGACCGAGAGATGGAGGCTCTGAGAGAGCAGTATAGCCAAGACATGGAGGCACTTCGACAGAGCATGGAACATGTCTCACAGGTACAGAGATACACAGCAACTCCAGGATTCAGTGTAATGTGAGTTTATACTCTTGGAGTTAAAATATTACAGATACCCATGATATCCTAAGAGTTAAACTGAAGAAAACACATTTTATACCAAGTTTTGACACCAAATCTATCAGGACATTATAGCAATATGAGGATGTGGCAAGAGGGAATGTCATACCAATGCCTAATCACGTTCAATATGCTTTTAAAACTCTACTACAGAGTATGACTTTATCTATGTAAGTAAATTAGTGACAAAAGTATTTTTGAATAAAAAAAAAACAGTTGAATAAAAACATGTTTGGTTTATTTCAATTGTAATTACAGCATTAAAGATTCAATATAAAAACATTCAGACTTTCAAATACAGCAAAAATAAAAACATTTTAAAAAATTACTACTTTAATTGTCAGAAAATCTGTCAGAAATTCAGTTGGACATTCGGGACCTAAAGGAAAAGAAGAGTGCGCATGTTCACTGATGTCTCGTGCGCGTTTAATGTTTTGGCTCAATAAATCTTTAAAAAAAAAATGCTTTTACAACACAGTATGATCTACAACTGGATTTTTGTCCAAACAATATGAATTTAAAGAAATACGGATAACATTGCTCCCTGTGAGCAGTCCGCTGTTAGAGGAGAGCTTAGGGACCGTCTGCAAAGTGCAAAACAAAAACGGATAACGTCAATAACTTCACTTCCAAAGAGTGAAGAGCCACTAAAATCACCAAAGGCTTTTAGAATGTCATCATGGTCATATTACACCCCTTAGTTTGGTGAAATGTACCTTAGTCTATTTTTAAAGATTTTTTTAAATAGGAATAACATTATTTTTTTATTAGCATCTTTGTTCCTATCAACTGTACTACCACCAAAATCACTGCACACTTCTACAGTCTCACTATGGTCATACTACACCATTTAGTTGGTGAAAAATCATTATGAAATAAATTGCAATAACTTTGCTCCTATCAATTGTTGTGCCAACAAAATGATTTTCTATTTTTCAAAAAAAGGGTTTTAGTATGACCATGATGACACATGATTTTGGGGGAACTACATTTTATAGAAAGAAAGTTATTGAATTTTATTGGCAATAAAAAAAATTATTAAAAATAGACTAGGTCACATTTTCCTGCTATAATAAGATTACAAATGTGTATAGTAAATTGTGGTGGCACTACAATTGATAGGAGCAAAGTTGTTGCATTTTATTTAATAATTATTTTTCATCAAACTAAATGGTAAATAAATTAAAATCAGAGTGTTTTCAGTGTCTGGAATGGATGTACAGTATTCTTGAGTCTTTAAGGTACAATAATATAATAAGATAACTGTTTGAATTGTGAAATAGTTTTAACTAAAAGAAAAAATTTGATTTAGTCTATTCTACTTTCTACTATACTTGTATTATATTGATGGGGATAAATAGAATTGCGTTACTAAAAAAAGAGACTAAAATACAACTTTCTTTGACTAAAACTAGACAAAAATAGTTGTGGATAATTCTGACTGAAATAAGACTAAAATTAATAAAAATAATACATTTCATTTATAAAGCGCTTTTCAAAATACCAAGTTGCTGTAGAATTTTGAGTAGACAAAGAGAATATTTTTGTCTACTCACACTGTTTTTAATTAAAATGTTCAAAATATGTTTAGTATCAAAAATAATATCGAGTACCATCCTTAGTATCGGTATTTAGGTTGAAATTTCAGTATTGTGACAAGCTAACGTAAATACTGCCATATGTCCATATAAAAAAGTTTGGTACTGTGGAGATAAACACAAAGAAAGCACGTCTTGGGAGGATGAAATACTGCTGTACTCAGAGGCGGGATGTTTGAAAGTAGCCTTGAAGCTGGTGGTCATCCACTACTGACATAACCAGTCCACTAAATTCATTAAATTCATAACCAGTGTTCTATTTTGTTCTATTTTGTACCTCCCGACCACCAGGATGGTACGCACTAGTTGATGACGTATGGCCACAAAGTCAGGAGGAGTGCCCATCTGTAGCCCATGCTGTGAACAGAGCAGTGCCAGTACCGTAGATGTGTCTACACTGATGCTGTAAAAACTGTAAAATGTACAGGGAGTATGGCACAATTCTGTCAGGCTCGCAGTTGCAGGATGAGTGGGGAAATTATTGCACATTTTCCGAGCTTGCTCACAAAGAAGGTGGGAGCATTGACAGTAGATGTTCACATTGAATTGGGCATCATCAGAAGCCAGGTTACTTGTAGTACGTTCGTGCAGAGGCTTGCTAGAGGTGCGATGGCTAGCTGTAGGCTTTCATTGAGTCTGCCAAGCCCTTACCTGTCCAGTAGTGCGTTGCAAGAATGAGAGGAAATACCTGCCGACTCCAGAGTTATTTGGATGGACCAGTGGATAATCCAGATCTGGTGTCGAGCAATTAATAGCACTTGCCTAGCATAACTGAATTCTGACTGACCAAGCTCAAGGAAGGGTTGGAAGATATGGATCAGAGGAAAGTCTTCCAACAGCCCTTGGAAGATGAATTTCGTAGCTCTGAGTAAAGTTGCTCAACTGGTGTAACGGAAGCGAGAAGAGAAGAAGGGAGTCCGTGTCAGAGGACCGTAAAAATCTAAACTGACTGGGAGGTTTTCAGGAAAACTAAGAACTGTTGGACCGTTGAGGCATGTAGATATATATTATGGCTAAGATGAAGATGGTATGTGACAAGGTAATGGTTTGAGATTTCTGTGGTCTGGAAAAATACTCATTAGGTCTAATCTCAGTTTCTATTAGACATAATGCTTCAAAATCCTGATTAGTATGTGTGTATTATTTATAATGACAGCTTTAGCAGCCTCTGATCTTATATTGATGCAAGCATTTTGTTTTGTTGTTTTTTTCTTGGTCCTCTGTGTCTTATGTTGGCTCCAGCAATTACAAGAATGATATGTCTTTTTATAATATAGGTATTATCTTGCTTTTAGCCTCAGATCCTCAGTCAGCCACTTAAATGACCCCCAGACGTTTTGAGAGGGCTGATACATCACATTATTTTTACATTTTGAAATTGTCTATCCCTAATTGGATTTAGGCCTAATTAGTCAAAAATGTCCTGAGGCCCTACCAAAATAATCATATTACATTGCATTGAAGTAAGCACACAATATCCTAATACCCTGTTTTTGTTTATCCTAGTCACAGCAGGAAATTGAGGAAGAGCGAGAGAAGGTGAATACCTCCATTCTGGCCCTGGAAGATGAGCTGGAAGGCTACAGGGAACAGAGTGACCACTGGAAGGAGGAAATGTCCTCAGTCAGACAAGAGTGAGCCGCAGTTTTACCCAACATTTGTACCACACACTGTAGATCTTTTTTTATAAATGCTACCCACTGTCTTAAAGGTCCATTAGAGTCAATGCGAACCAGCAAACCACAGAAGTGCGCAGTACAGCAGATGGATATTAGGAATAAAACATTAAAAGCCAAACTGAATCAATGTAATAATTAGCGCTCCAGGGATTAACCACGGTTAAGACTTCCCTAACACCAGCAAAAACAATCCGCCTGAACTAAAGACAAGTAGCGGGACCCACATGGACAAAAGCCAATAGCGCGACCCGCGCAGATGAAAACAGTACACACGCGGATCATGGCAAACGCAGAACAAGAGACAACCACTACTCTACTTTAGGATACCCTAAAAATGCTAAAGTGACTAGCCTACATCCATTAGCGTCCCCTCTGAGAGAGTGTTTAGCTGTAGTGGCTATATTCTCTCACCTCATCGTTTAAGGCTGAGCTCAGAAAACATGAACATAACTCACCTTTTTGCACTTCAACTTGGACTGATGTTGTGAACTGTTAAAGCTCTTATGTAGACAGGTTTTACATTCTTGTTTTTCTTTTATTGTCACTGCATTTAAGTGTTTTAGCAGCAACAAATGACCTCTGTGCTGCCTATAGATGTGCAGAGATTTATTTTATTTTTCTAACCAGGCAGCATCTTTAAAAAGCAGCAATTTTAACTGCATCTTAAATTAAACAGTGCAGTTTATGTTCAAGTCATTGGTAGGTCTGAGTTCATTTCTCTTGCTAAAAAAGACATGCAAACTGACAATATAGAAATGTGTAGCTCATCAAAGGAGCTGGGTGTGTTTACAGAGCATGTTTACTTGAATTTAAGTACAAACTCTCTGTTCCATGAGTGTGTTAAAAAACAGCTTTAAATATCTATTTGGCCAAGATTACTTGATTTTTATTTATTTTTTTACATTTTTGACTGTGGTATGAGGCAACAGTAACCCCTGTCTGTGCAGCTTACAGGCTTTTACAGTCTTACAGATGGTTACAGAGATTACTTTTAATAAATACATTTTTCTAAGCAATATCTCTGAAAAGCAGCAGTGAATAGTGTGATTTATATGTTAATACAGTTGTGAAATCAATTCACATAAAATAACCGTGATAATCGTGAAACCGTGATTATTTCTCAGACTATAATCGTACTACCAAAATTTCTAATCGTTGCAACCCTAGTAGTAATATGATATAAAAGTAAGAATTAAGTATTATCTCGTTTCCATCCTCCAATTTCCAGATTCAGAATTTGCTGGAAAACACATTAACTCTCCAGGTGACACCCAGCTGTAAAGACTATGAATTAAATATGGGATATTCCCTAAACAGTTTAATAGTTGGATACATTTATATGTACTTATAGGGATCATCCTTTAAATAGAAGGGCTTGTGAGTTTAAGTGCTGCTATAAGTCAAGAATTTCTTGTAGAATGTCTGGATGAGACCAGAACATTAATGTGAAGCCAATGCCCAACCCAATGTTTATCAAAGGTGTTGTGTTTCTTTTCACCAAAGGTGTTATCATATGTAAACATACTCAAACAGCTCTTGCAATGTATTGCCCAGCACAATTTAACACTCTGTCCAAGGTCCAATTGGCATTCAAGATGGTTTTAATAATGGTAATTTATTCAAATAGTTCATAAAACCATACAATCATTCATAAGCAGTTACAAATACAAAGGGCATCCATGAAATCTGTTGATAATTGTCTCATCTTTAATGAATATGAATATCTGATGAGCCTGACATGTATTATTTTGTCTGATTGAGAAGACAAAGTAAGATCTGAGGGTTCACAGGGTAGATAAATGTGGGGGCTCTATTTAGTAAACGACAGTAAGCCTTTACTCTTTTTTTATTTGCAGTAACAGTTCAAGAGCAACCCGCGTATTGTATTTGCCTTTTTTAATTTTGTTTACAAAGATGTTGAAATAACTCTCTACCCACAGTTTAGACTGGGCACAGCTTTATTTATTCATAATAAATAAACAGAGATAGTGGTTGAAAATTGGGGGAAAATGTTTAAAACACTAAAATACAAAGGCAAGACACAGAGCAGTCCTGCTGCAGAGCAAAATGTAGGAAACAACAAACTAAATGCGGAAGACTAGCTTTGTGTTTCAACTTAGAATGTTCTTAAATATGTACTGCTCTCTGTACTTTGACCTTTCTCATGATGTGTGTTTGTTTAATGTGTTCTTTATTTGTCTATTTGTTGGCTGGTCTAACGCTTGACTTCACTTCTGGTTTCTGTTTGCCAGGCAAGGGCAGCACAGCGCATTTAAAAAGTGAGACGGATCTGTGGAGATACCAAGGGCCCTTTTTATCTTAAAGATGCAACATAGAGTGTTTTCCTTTTTACTTTTTAATTTGTAATACTGATGCATATTGGTGCATAATTTCTGGTCATATAGATGTTTTCAACAGCTTTAACACATTATACAGTTAACTTACATTTTTTAGAAAACACTGTATATTGTTTCTTGACCAAAACTTTTCTGTGGGTATTTTAGTTGAATAAGTAAAAGGTAAAAGGTCTCTTGTAAGTCATGCCATGGATTATGAAAACTCTTGCCCTTCTGTTAGTATTTAGTGGTGTGGCTTTTAAACAAATCACTAAATGTAAAAGTGAGGAATTCAACAGAAAGCGTAATGAATCAGTATTCTTGATCCAAAAAAGCAATCAAAATCAAAATACCTGAAATCATCCTGATCAGTACTAACTACCTGAACCAGATTTGATTCAAATGGGTTTTCTCTTTGTTTTCCCTTGATTGACTTGATAAGTTACTTACTGGATACAGAGGTGAAAATAATTATTTGATTGTAAGTTTGCTGACACTGTCTCTAATTTATGAGGTAGTTTCATTTTTATGTAGAGCAACAGAATATCAACCAAAAATCAAGAAAAAAACATGTTATATAAAAGTTGCAAATTGATTTGTATTTCACTGAGTGAAATAAGTATTTGATACCCAAGCAAAACACGACTTAGTACTAGGTGAAGAAACCCTTGTTGGTGAGCACAGCAGTAAGACGTTTCTTGTAATTGGTCACCAGGTTTGCACACATCTCAGGAGGGATTTTGGCCCACTCCTCTTTACAGAAACTTTTTGAAACTAAGAGCTACTTTACGGGTACTGTGCCATACAAAAGGCTACCAGATACACTAGAACAGAATATACCTAAATGTATCCAAACTTTGTATAATGAACATTTTTTAAATGATTTTATTTCACTATTGTCATTTTCGAATCTATATAAATGCAGATGGGATTAAAGAAGAATAGCAACAGGATTAAATTAAATGTTAGATGCTGCTCACTGGTGAGTTGTGCTCTTTTTTAGAACAGGTCCGTGGGCTACTCATTTGGTCCTTGGGAGCACCATGTTGGTGACCCCTGCTCTAAATCTTTTAGGTTTCTTGGCTGCTGCTTGGCAACTCGAAGCTTCAGCTCCTCCACAGATTTTCTATAGGATTGAGCTCTGGAGACTGGCTAGGCCACTCAAGGACCTTAATGTGCTTCTCCTTTAGCCACTCCTTTGCTACCTTGGCAGTATGTTTTGGGTCACTGAAGATGGGTTGTGGGTCATCCAGCATGACAGTGAGGGATGGAGGGTCTCATCCAGGATTTTATGGTACATGGCCCCATCAATTGCTGCCTCAGTAGGGTGAAGTCATCCTTTACCCGTTAGAAGAAAAACATCCTCAAGCAGAATGTTTCCTCCTCCATGCTTGACTGTGTGGATGATGTTCTTCAGGTCGTACTCGCATTTCTCATCCTCCTTCCACAGTAGGTCAATTTGATGCCAAAGAGTTCTCATCTGACCACAGCACTTTCTCAGCACTTTTCAGATTTTCACTAGCAAACTTAAGATTGGCTGTACATGTGCCTTCTTTAGCAGTGGGACCTTGAGGGCACTGCAAGGTTTCAATCCTTTACGATATAGTGTGTTACCAATGGTGTTCTTAGGGACTGTGGTCCCAAATGCCTTCAGATTATTAACAAGCTCCTCTCATTTACATTTACATTTACGGCATTTATCAGACGCTTTTATCCAAAGCGACTTCCATTCCTTAACTACAGGGGGCAG
>JBBJLR010117609.1:0-20002 GCA_037577145.1 Brachypetersius gabonensis | reverse complement strand
ACCCATCAGACTCTATAACTCCTCCCCTATCACACACCCACCCATCAGACTCTATAACTCCTCCCCCTGTCACACACACACACCTATCAGACTCTATAACTCCTCCCCCTATCACACACCCACCCACCCATCAGACTATATAACTCCTCCCCCATCACACACACACCTATCAGACTCTGTTACTCCTCCCCCTGTTACACACCCACCTATCAGACTCTTTAACTCCTCCCCTATGACACACCCACACAATAGTTGGTTCAATAACCTTCTGCTACTCAGAGTTCCTTTTGGTGCGCAAAGCAATATGTGTGATATCTTTATTATCTTTATTATGATATGCAATAGAATTCTATGTGCAATAGTTCGATCATGTGCAATATCAATACTTATGTTGCTATTATGTGTAATAACAGACTCGGTATAGATAACAACTCTAAACCACTATTTGTGTAATTAGTAAACTACTTCAGCAGTGACTTTCTTTGTCTATGCTATTTATATCCACCTCTTCCTGACTACAACATTTTGTTTATATAGTATAATGTATATAATACACAGTATTTTCTGGAGCGTTTTACTTATTTTAGGTATGTTTACATTATATTTTACGCTGCTCTTGTCTCTGTCTGTCTGTGCAGTCCTAACATGAGCTATTTCCCCCGAGATCAATACATTTTTCTGATTCCGATTCCGATTCTTTACCCAGTAATGCTAACGTGGCTAACAGTGAATGGAATGGACAGTTAGCATGATTCGTCTGCATAATGTTAATTGATTATAATTACAGACATTGGCACTTTAGTTTGGAAGATCCCATGAAAAATTCCAACATGAATACAAATTCAGAAATCCAAGTTAAGAGCTTTTCAGCTGAGTTTTGTCTGTTTAGAGCTTTTCAGCTGAGCTTTGTCTGTTCAGAGCTTTTCAGCTGAGTTTTGTCTGTTCAGAGCTTTTCAGCTGAGTTATGTCTGCGAATGCGTGTCTTTTTCCGCTGGACATCCTGCTCCAGCCACCTCAACCCCCTCTAAGTTCGGCCTGATTGGGTTTCACAACCAGCACCAGAATGTGTTACCAGACCCTGTGGACAGCACTTTCCCGGACATGCCCCAGCTCCAGGAAGGATCGGAGTTCTGGTTGGATGGAAATCTGGTTGGATGGCTTGACGGTAGGATCCACGGAGGAGAAGACACTGAGCTTGCGCCCAGCCCTCGTCAGACCCTCGAAAGGCCTACGCTTTCCGCCCCATTCCCTCGTAAAAGGCCCAGCTCCCTCTGAAGGTTCCCCCGGAACGTTTTCAGTGTCTTTTACTGCCTTCAGCTGGACGACCTTTATAGAGGAATCATCCTCCCCTGTTGCGCTGGATCCCGCAGTGACGGCATATTTACCCCCGCAACACACACACACTCACACACACACACACACACACACACACACACACAAACACATACACACAGCCTGCGGTCAGTGAACCACTGTGTGGTTGGTAAAGGAACATTAATGCAAGTCTAAGTGAAAAAGACTGTTTACAATGACACCGTTTATTGCATAGTGTGTGTGTTTGTGGGTGCGTGTGTGTGGGCTGGGATGTGGTTAGTGTGTGCTTGTTTGCTGACGTACATTACAAAATCACTATCTTCTATCAGGCAAAGGCAATTTGCCGCTCACACATGCAATGCTTGGATGAAGCAAAAGACTTTGAATAATTAGGATTTTTATTTAATAGAAATGTGCACAGTACCACATTTTCCAGAACTGGAAACAGATGATTTTGGAAAAAAGAAAAATAAATATTTTAAAAAATGCATTTTTAGTGCAAAATTATAAACACAACCAAAGAGCACAATAAAAGAATAATAAAGCAAACATTGAATAAAATATTGAATATTTTGAATATACTGAATAAAGTATTAAAATGCCATTTGGTGTCACTTCATTTTAATTTCACCTTAAAGAACCAATAAGATTGCTGCATGCTGTTAGCAACAAACTAGCCCGCTAACATTATCAGTGACTGAGCAATCATATGAAATTAACAATACTAATCATGATTCAAATACTTCTTTATCATGGAGTCATTTCATTTTAAGACTAGCCTATTATTGGAACCCCTTAGGAATATTTAAAATGAAATGAACCAATTAATTTTTGGGGATTTTGTGAGAAATATATGATCCTCAGTCCTCCATTGTTGTCTTTGGAAATTTTCTTTTTATCTGGGATACAAGTATTAGGTTGCACACATAAAATTCCTTTCTCATCTATACCAAAGATTTGTCAACTCAAATATGTGGATGCCTTTGACCTGGCACAGTACCTTCTGATGACCACAGTAGAGCTTCACATGTTGTGGAATTGTGAAAGTCCCGGCCTGAAGCTAAATTCTGCTTTATGAAGGGCTTGAACTCCAGAGCTTACTGTGTTTTTTATATGAAGCTCCAGCCTTGTTTCTCCCTATGCAATGAGCCGTCACACTATTTCACCATCCAGGCCGTGTGAGGAGAGGAGGAAAGCCACAGAGTTCACTTCACACCCAGTGTGTGGAGACTGATAGAGCTGGTGAGGAGCCACGTTCGGCTGAGCAGAATTCAGGAGAGGGATGAGGAGAGAGTTCCACTCGGCAACATGAAAAAGAGGAAGAAAGGGTCCTTTCTGTGCGTAGAGAGCTTCAAGGAAAGTGCCAGGACTTTTCAGACTAATCTCCAGGGTCTTGGGGAAGCTTTTTAAGCTGGAGGTCCTGAAATATTAAGGAACGTCAATTTAGCATCAGGTTAAATGCTATGTAGTTTTTTTTTTCTTGTTTTTTTTCTTCATTTGAATTCTGTGGATAATTTGCATCCAACAAAACATGTCACAGTCCTACACCGATGCACACCCTGCTCTGCTCGCTCTCACTCTTCAGCAACTTTATGGAAATGAGCTGAGTGGTAACCAGTCAGTTTATTAGTGGTGCTCTGCTTCACCCAGGGGAGTATTTCAGTGTCATTTCTGTTGTAAAAATGAAGAAAAAGAACAGGAACCACATCTAAAAAATCTCACAACAAAGCTTACAATCACAAAAAAGTGTAGATTTTTTAAATGCTTTAACAATTTGCTTTAGTCATCTACCTAAGCCAGCCAGCTTGAGCTTAGGCAGATTATATTTAGGACTTAATACTTCATATTACAAAGGAATACTTGCATGACTTCAGTTGCTTAGGCTAAGATGCGGCATTTTGATATCACAGCAATCCCCCATGTTTTACGCGGACCAGGAGTCACGGATTCAGTCACTTGCAGAATTTTTTTAAGAAACAAACTCATAGTTTTACCTGGAAATCCCCACAATTATGTGGAAATTGCAAATATACGGTAGGTGCTGCAGTCTGCAAGCCTACTGGTTCCCAAACCTGTCTTCAGAGACCCTCATCATTTTGCCCCATAATGCATAAGGACAGTGCAAAAATGTGAACCCCCTGGAGGCATTAGAAGATCATTTGAAGTAGTACCACAAAATATCTTAAATTCTTCTCTCTGAATAAACTATCCCTGTGTCAGAAGGAATTAATTTTAGATTTTTGAATATCTCTGACTAAATAAGTCATAGAAAGTGCAACACAAAAATATGTTTTGGATAAACTGAGGTGATTCACCCGCTGGCCATTCAATAAAAATGGGTTATCTGCTTTTTTTAAGGCACAGCGAAGTGTTGTCCATGGTAATGAGCACGGTTAGTTAGAATGGTCAGTTAGAAGGTCAAGATGTCAAATATGGCCGGGACATTGCAGGTTCAGCCAGTGAGGAAGGGATTTTGGTTAATGAGACAATCGCTGCAACCTCGGCACCCAAAAGGCCCATGTTTGCATCATGCATAACATGCAAACTGTCACAGTTGCTAGCAGTTCTTGGTTTCAGCTGAATTAGTGTCATTACAACTATCCATAAGTGAAATAATGAGAGAAAATAAACAGTAACGCTTCAGTATGGGAGGCTGTTAAAATGCCATCAGAATGCACTGATTAAACCTTAAATGGACAGTACCCTAACTGGCTACTCCAGTAATTCCTAGAGTGGGCTGTTTTCCAGGGTCCTTAAACTGTATTTACATCATTATTATCCCATTCCTCAGAAGCTCCATTGAATTAAATAGGCCATCTCAACATTTGGAGGTCTACAATTTCCTGATAACTGCCACCATTAGCAACAGTTTTTGTCATTTATATCTTTTCACAAGTAGTCCTCTCATTTTTGGTAATGGACATTCATTGTCATTTGTATCTGACAGTTTGAAGTGTTTTGGGGACACCTTGAGATGTAAGATTTAGCCGTCAATTTCAATATTCATGGAGAGTATGGGACCTTTAAAGCTGTGGCAGCAGGTCCAGTTTACAGAAAGAAATGGGGAAACTGGCATTGAAGGAATAAGGAAACGACTTGGATGAGGAATACGTCACTGTAACAGAAGAGAACAGAAATGGAATTAACTTCAAAAGCAGCCCTGCATGAGCTACTGGAGTGTTCCAGGACTGGTCAGTGGACGAGGGACTGCCTGGGAAAATTGACAATTACTCGGCAGAGCGTTTAAATCAAGCTTTGTGGTCACTTTATGTACTGGTCCAGGATTTCCCTTGTCAGAGTTATTCACTTGTCAGCTTAAGAACTCACAAGAAGTTTGACCTCCTGAAAAGTCCAGAATTTAAATCCAGTGGCAATAATTTCAGCTGAGATCAAAGAGCTTTGCAGAAGAGGAAATGATCCTCTAACATCACCCTCCGTCTCTCCTGATATGACGTATATTAACATAAAAGTTGGAAAGTATGTAGGTAGTCAAACATGGTGCAACATTAAAGTTTTACTTGCTAGAGGGACTATTTCTCTCAAAGAAGCCATGCAACCGCAACAGCATTGTTAAAATGAAAAACTGTGAAGTTTCTCTGATCATTTTGGCAAGTAACTGTATAAGAAGTGGAATAATATATACTCCATCTGCCATTATCAAAAAATAAGACTCTCAAGTTAAGTGGGATGATGTATAGTCTGCTGATCATTGGCAAAAAATGTAAATTTTAATGAATACGGCTCTGAATGAATAAGTCTCTGAATGAATAAGTCTCTTTGAGTTAGAATAAGTGAGGATTAGTATATAGTCTGCCAGTCATTTTTGGAAAATACGTCCCTTTAAGTTAGAATACATGAGTAATACATGAGTAATAATGTATAGTCCACTGGTCACTGAATCCTGACAACAGCTCTTGTATTGTACTGTTGGAGTTACTTTTTCAGTGACTGGTGGACTTACTTGTATATTTATAGATTTGAATATAGATATGCAAACAGTGCTTAACACTATGAAAAACAATGTACTTAAAATGTGTTAACTCTACTTTAATTTGCCCCTGAAAATACACCGAACCCCTTAATTCGGGAATTAATGTTATCCGATCCCTTAACCTTACCTTAAAATTAGATTTAAGGTGTGAACCCCCTTAATCTCAAACATAAGGCATCAATTCATGAGTTATTTAAGGGGCAAATTTGAAAAAGTAAGGAGAAAATTCAGTTTTACCCGTTATTCTGCCTTAATCTGTGCACTTTTCCTCTTCATTTTCTATACTTTCCTGGAAATTAATGTCAAAATTAAGGTAATTTTATAGGTTTCATAGTGTAACCAAGACAGTGTGATGAGACTCAAAATATATCATAGATATAATTTAAGCTCTTTATACAGGTGCTCAGTAACAAGTGTTTGATCAGTGCGGTAGTAATAAGCGAGCAGTGCTTGAAGCTCTGAGAGGACGAGAAGTGACACGTCGCTTGATCAGTGCGGATAAGTCATAAGGTAAATTGAAGGCGGGTGCTAAGGTATTAAACTTAAAGTGAGTGGCCACAAGGAGCCAGTGAAGGTTCTGTAGGAAAGCTGTGGAGTGAGAATTTAGGAACATTGAAAACAAACCTCACAGCTGCATTCTGAATCTCTTTACCTTCAGTGGAAGTTCAGCCAGTAGAGAGTTGCAATGGTCCAGTTTGGAGATGACCAGAGAGTGGATGATTAACTGCATACCTTCAGTGATGAGAAAGGTTTGGATTCTTCTGATGTTGTAGTGAAGGTCCTGGAGAGGTGGTCAGGTTTCTTACCTTCTTTTTGGGGGGGCGGGGGGGTGTCACTGAGGTTGTGGCTTGGAGATGTTATGTGGTAAGTGCCAAGAAAGCTTGTGATAGGCAACGTTTTCTGAAGCTGAAGTTTTGTTTTTGTTCCAAAAAACACAGTGTAACCCAGAATGATAGAGTTTTAATAGAATTTTGATGAAGTTTTCCTACACTGCTGAGAGTGGGAAATATTAGTGCTACATTTGCATATTTATACATATGACACAAGCTTTGCTTAATACTTCGGAGGGATTGTGGGATTGGCGGGTGCCAGCTCATATATAAATATATAACAGGGTTAGTACTCGCCAATCCCACAATCCCTCTGAAGCCCAAAGCGAGGCTTGTGTCATTTTTCCCCACTGACTGTGCTGAGTTTATTTTTCCCAGCCTGGTCCAACTGGGCTTCAGGGAAGGGAAATCAGGGGGGCTTTCCTACCGCTTTTCAGTCGTTTTCTGTCTCATGTTTTTTGTCCTTTTCTTTCGTTCATTCAGTCCCTCTTCCTTTCCACTGGGTCCATTATGCCTTCAGCTCAGACAGGTGATTAGAGGCCATGAACATCTTTAACACTTGGGTTGAGATGAAGAAGCCTTAAAAGCTGCAGCGTCGAGTCAAGAGATGCCAACCTTTCTCTCTGGCTCTCTCTCTTTTTCTCTCTCTCTACTACCACGCTGTGCTCTAATTAGCAGGCGTACCTACTAATACACATGACAAGTTGAGTTTACTTAATGTTTCAAGGAACCCGACTGGTTTGGGCTCGCTTATTGCTCCAACTTCATTTATATGTGGCTCTTGAACTAATTAGAGTAAATTACATATGTAAATGAAGTTAAAGTATCAGAGATAATTCAGGCCATGAATCACTTTAAGCAAGTGAATAAGTCTCTCGTTCTGTGCTGTACAGTCTGAGAAATGAACCTCTTAAAGCTCCAAAATGCTTGATCTGCTGGTCTGAGTCTGAGGCGGATATTTGTAACTACCCTCTTTTTTTGGCCCATTCCTAAAGCAATTCATACTGAAACGTTCCTCATAATCTCAGTGTGTGGCCATGTGTTGGTCTTCATGATATCACAAAAATAGGCTGCTTTTTCCTTGATATGGATCCTTCAAGTGTTCTTCAGCAATAAGAATGCACAAATATGCAAGATACAATGTTCTGTATTGCAGTGATACATAAGGTGAGTAGCTTTTGTGACATCACAAATATGATCATTACAAAATGATCTGTTTTTGTAGGTTGAATTCTGTAAATGGCCACTTGGATAATATCTGGATTGTAATGAAAGCGATTAGTATACAGTAATATATGTATACAATAAAAATATAGTTACAATGCACTCAGCCATTTCAAAAGCACTTATATGACATATCGAGGGTCAGTTTGCTCTCCCACATGTGTGTGTCTGGCCCTCAGTGTTACAGGCTGTAATGGCCATGCACGTACAGTAATGACCGGCGCTAATGGTGGGACGGATTAACGCCAGTGGCCAGTCTACCGAAGGGGCTCTGAATCTATTCCCCTGCCATCGATTCACAGGAGTAGCTGTGAAATTGAACTGTCAGGTGTTCCATTTGGCGCTGATATGATATTGATTCTGCTCTGTTTTCAAAGAGTCCCAGCAACCCCTTCGAATCCTGGGAGGCGCTCCCGGCGGCTACGAGCGGGCGCATCGCTCTCATTTAAAGTGTCACTCTCAGTAATTCTGAATTAGATGCTGGGGAGATGGGAGGATTGTGCATTGCTCTGTGTGTGAGTAACCATCCATTCCGGCCATTTCGGACACCGCTCTGGGTGTCCTACATGGCCTAACCCACTGCTCGCCCTTTTTTCCCTCCCTTTGCTCATCAATTAGCGAAGCTAGCTCGCTCACAACACTAAAAGCACACTCTGTGTTTGTAAGCAAGAGGCTAATAGTGCCACTAGATTAACGAGGTACAGCACTATCACTCGCGCTGTCAGTCTGGAGTCTTTAATCAGAGGGAAATTGGGGTTGCTGGAAAAGTTGCTCCAATTTGTCTTGTTCTTATTATTGCACACCTTACTCTACTGCTGTGTTCAGCTATGGATAGAAATGAAAGGTACTGTAATATGAATAATAAATTGAGCTAACTGGGAAGTTAATAAATCTATTAGTTGTGGAAGACGTGCTTTAAACAAATCAGTATGTAACAAACATGATCACTTATGGTCTTGTGGATCTCTTCAAAGTACCCCAACATTACATCAGTCTAGCTAAAAATAAAAAAAAAAGACTTGAAATGTGATACTGTACCCAATTTCATAAACAAAATTAGCCTTGATAATTTTGATAAAATAAAGCTAGCCTTGTTAATACTTAGTGGTTCTCAAACTGGTCCACTGGGTCGCCTGTCTGGTCCAAATTTTGGTTGGATAAAAATAAAACCAAGGATTTTATAAAGGACATTAACGACTCCAGATTTTTTCAAGTCGACAAGACGGTCAGCAAAGTCGAAGTTGAGTCGACGAGTCGTTTGATGACATCATCACACACGCAACGGAGGATCACGGGCGTCCAACACTGAGCAACTTTTATTACAGTTCTCTATAACATTAATAGTCAACATGACAATTAAAACAAAGGCTGATTCCTTGGATTTTCTGGTAAATTTAAGCATAGAACTGAGAGTGGGAACGACTGCCTGTAGTGCTAGTGTAGAAGGAAATATTTTTTGGGTTCACGTTTAAAGTGTTTCTATTTTCTTTCCGATAATTTTCAGTCCCTAATGCTCATAGGTTAGTTTATTTACCGGGCCGGCTATAAAAAGGGCCGAGAGTAAGACACCTACGTCATGGGGGACCTACCTGGACAGTCTCGTCATCAGTGCCTCGGGGTGTAGCGGCTTCTCCCCTCGGTCCGGCGTGTTCCACGCGTCCTTAGAGCGATTATATATAGTATGTTCATCACTATCGGTTCTCACTGTGAGCCCGGTAGGGAATATTTTGACATCAGCTGACTATTTCTTTGTTTGCAGCGCTAACGATTGTGGACCTATGCATTGGGCATTGGGGTTGCACGTGACTTGCAGGTATGGCGCGTTATATCTTTTACATTTAAAATGTATACCTTGGACGTGTCCTTACTAAATGTGTCCCATTTTTTCTGTTTAGTTACGATTGGTGCTAGGAGTGTTTAGCTCTGTGTGGCCACTCGTGCTTATTTTTCAGTTGGCCTGTGGTACTAAACACATCTTGGTGAGCCCGTGACACGGCTGCTGTTTTGCCTAATTAAGTTCCTTATACAACTTTGTGTCCCTCGGTCGCCATTGGGGGAAGCTTTCAGCGTCAAGCACCAGTGTGGAAACTTATGGAGCCACGTGGTTGAATCGGCAAGCCAAGATCTGCCCTCTATCACGTTAGCCATCTTGGCTTTGCACTTTGGAACTGTGGTTTCAGGCCATGGATTTCGAGTTAAATGGACCCTTTTGAATGAACTATTTTGAACGTTTTTTAATTTTTTAATGTGTAGGAAAGGTGTATAGCTTCTCTGTTTTTTTTGCTTTTCTTATGATCTTTTCTTTTCTTTGTTGTTGCTTCAGGCAAGCCCTTGATCGTACCTATTCCAGTTTGTGATGAGCATGGTGTGCAAAATGTTTGGTTAGGTGCTTTCTGTGGGGTGTGTCTGCCTTCATTGTGTAATTTTCCAATTCATATATTTATATACCCTTGTTTTGGGGTTTGCTGTGTTGGAAACAATAGGATGGGTATGATGTGAGCTTTCTTTATCTTTGAGGGGTAACTATTACTAGGTTAGGCTGTTTCTTTTTGTGGTTGCTTTATTTATGTATTTTTGTGTATTACAGGAGTGGAGCTTGCCAAGCCATAGTAACGCGTGGTGGTGGTGTTTTCCAGTCACCGGTTGCAGTGTGGTGGTTTGGGGATCCCTGTGGGTGAACACGGGTCTGTGTGTGTGAATGTATAGGGTTATAGGGAACTCCACCCTGCTTATTGAATGTGGATCTGGTAAGACCTCATTTACTGTGTTTATTTATTTTTCTTCTGTTCTTTGAGGTTTATTTTATTTACTTGTAAAACAGCCAACCCATAGTTTTCTCTCGACATCATGAGCTCCGCCCTGATTTTAGTATTGTTTTTATTGTGATTTATAATAAAGTGCTTTTTTTTGTGATCTGAAACACGTCTCATGCTCCTTAGAGTAGACGAACCTATGTGTCTTTTGGGTTAGTGAAAGTAATATTTCCTGGGGTGAAATTCCGCAGGTGGCGTAGTCGGATATTCCTACTTTCTTGATCACTTTACCATCAATTGGTTTAGTGACATATTTTATTAGCCAGTTTTCCACATAAACTAGCATAGTTGTATAACCATATCTATCCCTTCAATGTACTCCCCTGACCGGCCCGCCACATTGTCATGCATTCAGTAGGTTGATCACTTTTTTCATCCATGAAACAATAATAATAATAATAATAGGTCACATTTATATAGCGCCTTTCACAAACCCAAGGACGCTTTACATAGAATTTGTAATTACACAACAAAAATGCAGAGTTCCAGTTTTATGCATTTTGATTGAGGTACCTGCTATAGGCTACTCTTATGAACTGTGGTGATATTTCTTCCTTCGTGTTCTTTTCCTTCTCCTTACCTTTCCGCTTCATTCATTTCTGTCCTCACTTCACTATTGTCACTATCCTACTCCCTCCTGTCCGTTTAATGTAAACGAGCGCACTATTACATTAAATACTAGTTGCTTTACTTTCACCAGTGAAAGTTAAGTCACGATTTATTTGTTTATTCACTTTTGGGATGCTCTCAGTGTTACTTTTAATTATGCTGTTAGGGAGAATAGTGTATTCTAGAGTGATGTTAAAAGACCAGAAGGCTACACCTATCACACACACACACACACACACACACACACACACACACTCACACACACACACACACACACACACACACTCTGGGCAGGCTCAGAGATTGACAGATGGTAGGTTAAAGATGGCCTGTGTGAAGGTAAGCAAAATGGACAGGAGCCATCTGCTTACATTAGTGCATTCACAAGTTAATGCTAGTATTAAATCTAGCACAGACACACAACCACAGATCATGACAATATTACTTTTTCATTCAGTTTTATTTAACATTTTGTTTATTCAACTTTTAATTATCTTGAAAGAGTAAATATCCTTTTAAAATGTTCATAGTTTATAGTATTTCAATACTTGTAATAGGTAATTACTACAATGGTGCATAAGATAACAAAATACTAAATACTGCAATAATCAAAAATATATAAAGCAGAAAAGGGGTGTGTTCATAATGTGTCAAAAGGGGGTGTTTGCTAGTAAATTCTTATCTCTGATTTATGGGTATTTGTGGCTTGCAGTGGAGCTGCATCACCTGTTTAAATGATGGTGTGATTGTAAAAAGGAGCAGCCAGGAGGATTTGAGATTCCCTGAAACTACTCATATTTGAACAAATGCCACAGAACTCACTGGACGGTATTTAACCTTGCAGAAGGACAATGATGGAGCCATGCACTCTTACTTATGACCCCTTTGTTGTGCAGTATTTCCTCGTCAAGGCTGGATGTTTTATTCATTTACATCTATTGATCACACTCTCCATAATTTGGTGCAAAAAATAGACATCTGTCACATCTGTGCCTGCACGGTCGCACCCCCAACGAATCCTGTCGCCCGAGTTCTAGGTGGCATATGGTTGATTTGAAAGCGCGTGTGTGTTTAAAAAGCCAGCCATGTCTCAGAATTATTGCGTTGTCACACAACAGGGCTGTGAAGGTTTTTGGAAGAGACTTGGAAAGAAAATGTATCACTGTGGTGTCTGTTCACGAACTGGGCCCAGCTCGATGGAAGAAAAGGGAGAAAGAACGAACAGCAAGACAAGTGACTCTGGGTTCCCTTTCATTGGACAAACAAGTACTGTGTTTATGATTCTCTCCCTGTCTGTATCTGCAGGCTTGATTTCCTGAGCAGCTTTCTCAGAGCGAGGAGGGTTGTGTTCGGATCCTGGGCTACAGCTGGCCTAAAGGAAACTGGATTCTGAACCAGAATCCATTTGTGTTGCTTTTCTTTGGAAGATTCAAAATGAAGGTCCTTTGTAACTTTGTGTGTAAAGTATTATTAAAGAAAACATATCCAGTCACCTGCACTTGTGTCCTTAAATTTTTATTCAATACCTCACAGATATGCAAATTGATTGGTCTGTACCTTTAAAAAATATTTTAGGCACTCATTTGGATGATGTACCTTTAAGAGTATATTTTCATTATTTGTACATTGGTGGACAAATATCTGCCCTTTTTTCAAAAGTGTGGTCCTTTGGGATCACGTGACCCATCGACGGCAATGCATGCATAGATTCTAGCTCCACTTTCATAGTCGGATCCTTTCAATAATCCTATGACTTATATTGGATGTTTCGCTGCCCACCCCACCATGAATCTCTCCGCTACCAAAGAAACTCGAAAAAGAGAGAATGAACAATCCCCCATAAAGAAAAAGTTCAAAGACGCTGCGATCTCTAGAGAAGACCTGGACGTGGCCATTGCTAACGGTATAAAGTTAGCACTCCAGGAACAACAAAGCTCTCTGGTTACAACTGTAGCTGCTGCTGTTAAGCAAACTGCTGACTCGGCCATTATTCCTGCCTTGCAGGACATACGGCTGGACATGCAGAAGATTAGTAAAGCGGTGAAAGATTTAAGCAGTGAGCTAGAGAGCTTAGCTACAGCGGCTAAAAAATCACAGGCCCGTGTAGATGTCATCCAAATGGCTGCACGCAAGGACGGACGCTCGGTCATCAAACTGAAGAAACAAATGGACCAACTCTCTTCAAAGCTGACAGACATAGAAGACAGGAGTCGAAGAAACAACATAAGGCTGATCGGCTTACCGGAATCGGCAGAGGGCTCCGATGCTGTTGGCTACCTTAAAGCTAACCTCCCAAAGTGGATTCTTTCGCTTGAGGGTCGGGACATCAGCATTGAAAGGGCACACCGAGTTTACGATCGACGAGTTACTAACTCCAACAGGCCACGAACTCTCATCTTCAAACTTTTACGGTGGCAGGACAGATCGGCTATCCTTAAAGGTGCTCGCAAAACCTATCCGGGGAAATATACAGCTGCCGTTACTTTACTGTTCTTCCCCGACTTCAGTCCAGCCACAACCGAGAGGAGAAAGAGTTTTGGCCCAATCATAAAACAAGCTACAGCCATGGGTCTGACGCCCTTTCTCATTTATCCCACAATGATGAAGCTGGAATATAAAGCGGAAAAGATGACATTTGACTCTCCTCAAGTGGTCAAGGATTTCTTCAGCACGTTACCGCGGAATCTACTCGCTGCGGGGACATCATGATAAATGATGATCATTCTATTCCCTTCTGCTCCTTTTAAAACACTACAGCAGGGATCTCCCAAATCCAGCACAGTTTGGTGGTTCCTCCTCAAAGCCTGGTGATTTATTTGGTCCAGGTGTGTTAAAGCAGGTAAAATCATCATACTGTGCAGGATGCTGGCTCTCTAGGACCAGATCTGAACTCCCCCTCCCTTGTACTCCAGGACAGACTGAGCCTTGTCCTGGACCCTCTCACACTATTAATAGACTCTTTTTTGAAAATCTGTACCCAGATCAGATCAGAATGTGCAAAGTCAAGTGTGCTTACGAATGATTGATTAATCCCTTGCTCCTCCTGTGCATCAGCACTGACCTTAAAAAATGTTAAAGCAATGGTTCCATTCAGTGTTGCTTCTTATTAGATTCAAACAGTGTCGTTTGTACCTCTTATGTTGTATCATAATAAACTGTACCTGTCTTTTCTTGAAAATCTCTGGACATTTATTTAAAAAATATGTATCAATAAATTAATTTTCCTGGGTGGCGGTAGCTCAGTGGGTAGGATACTTGACTCCGGACCAAGAGGTCATGGGTTCGAATCCTACCTTCAGCACCACCATTGGGTTCCTGAGCAAGACCCTTAACCCTAAGTTGCTCCAGGGAGACTGCCCCCTGTAGTTTGAGAATGAAAGTCGCTTTGGATAAAAGTGTCAGGTAAATGCACATCACTTTGTTGTTGTTAGACACGACGTGATGATGGGACCGTTCTGTCATCTGCGGGCCCAGAAGTTGAGAATCATAGTTCTACTCAACAAGAAGCAGAAGGCATGTAGTTGACAGAACTGAAGGTTAACAGTATCTCTCTTTTAGAAAGATATATATATATATATATGTCAAAATAACGTTGATAAGTCCCATAGAACTATTTTAGTTTCCTTTCTTTAAGAGTTAAGTATTAGCTGCCAAATAGGCGGGAAATGTATTGGTGGGGTGGTCTTGCGACATGTTCAGTTTCTCTTCTATGGGGTCGGCTGTGTGGACGCACTGAGATCTGTGTATATGTGTCGGGGTGGTTTGGCCACGGATCAGAAAATAACCGTTTTTTTTGTTTTTTGTTTTTGGAGACCTATCGAACTAGGTCGATGTTGCCCCATAGTCTTAACTATGGAAAACTGATGGCATCCTTAAATATAATTTCATTCAACGTGAAAGGTCTCAATTCACCCATTAAATGGACACGTGTTCTAGAATATTTACATCGCAAAAAAGTACACATTGCTCTAATTCAAGAAACACATCTAAGACGATGCCATGTAGCCCGATTTCAAAATAAATATTATAAATTAATAGCATCATCTTCTGCCTTGAACAGAACGAAGGGGGTTTGTGTGTTATTAAATAGGAAGATTCACCTCAGTATCGACCAAACTGGAAATGACGAGGATGAAAGATTTACATACGTATGTGGTAAGATCGTAAACCATTCATTGGCATTTATTTCCATATACTTCCCTAATAATCCAGACAGGAGCTTCTTTGCACAGACTCAAAACAAATTATTAGATTTACATGGTTACTCAATGGTGATAGGAGGTGATTTTAATACTGCCCTTAATCCCGCCCTTGATAAATCTAACTTGGATGTGGTCAGTAATAGCTCTTCAGGCCTGTTGAATGCATGGATCAAAGATCTTAATCTAGTTGACATATGGCGCATACAAAATCCTACCATTAGGAAGTACACATTTTATTCTAATAGGCAAAAGACTTTTTTCTCGCATAGATTATGTTCTTCTTGATCCAACCTTAATATCAGGCAAAACATCCATTGCTATCCTACCGATTCTACTATCTGATTACTCGGCAGTGTTGTGCAATGTTAGTTTGCCTCAAATAAAATTGAAAGCCACTAGATGGCATCTAAACACAATCAAATACAATCTTTGCTTGTCACGGTTCCTTGACTCACTCAAACTTCAACTGCGTGAATTTTTTAAATATCAATACCAACGATAATATTAATCCACAAATAATATGGGAAACCACAAAATGATTTATCCATGGCTTTTGCATTTCGTATTCCTCTGCCCAAGCTAAAACAAAAAAAATACAACTTTAGAACACAGAATTGAAACACTACAAAACACTACAAAAACACATCAAAGGCCGAATTTATCATGCATAGAACTAGACGATATTATTTTGAATCCGAACGCTCTAGCCATCTGCTGGCACTCAGGCTTAAAGAATGTGAATGGAAGGCAGATATTTCATCAATTAAATAAGAGGATGGATAAATCACAACGAATCCTAATACTATCAATACATTTGCTTCATTCTATGAAAATGTATATAAATCAGAGGTTGATTTTAATGCTTTCGCCTGTACCAAATTTCTGAATGAATTAGATCTACCCTCAGTCCTGCAAACAGACCAACACCAACTAGAAGCCCCATTAGATTTAGAAGAATTACACAAAGCCTTGAGATGTCTAAGCAAAAATAAATCACCTGGCTTGGACGGTCTTCCACCTGAGATATACCTCGAATTTTGAGATCTGCTGGGTAAACCGATGCTAGATTCTTTCAAGTTTGCAATTGAAAACGGAACATTTCATAGGGATCAAAAAACAGCACTTATCACTGTACTCTTGAAAAAGGATACAGATCCCAATGAGTGCTCCAGTTACAGGCCAATATCCTTAATAAATAGTGTCCTTAAAATATACGTGAAGGTTATTGCCTTACGCCTTGAAAAGGTTATTCACAAGATTACTACACATTATACACTTCGCTGATACACATCCAAATCCATGTGCATTATTTTCACTCGATGCCGAGAAAGCGTTTGACCAGCTAGAATGGAATTACATATGGGCTGTTATACAGAGATTCACCTCTTGCCAAAGTTTTAACGGGACACACGATTTATTCTGTATTCCCCTTACAACGAGGAACAAGACAGGGCTGTCCACTTCCACCACTTTTATTTTACTTATCCTTAGAACCTCTAGCACAAGCTATTAGGCAGTCCAGCGCATCCCCTATGAGAATTGGAGACCAGAATCATATAATATCTCTGTATGCTGACAACATTATCTTGTTTTTAGATCATTTCAATAACTATAATAACAACAACAACGTTCATAATAATTAAGCAGTTTGATTACTTTAGTTCTCTATCAGGCTACAAAATAAATTAGACTAAATATGCTTTAATGATATTAAACAATAGAGGTGCAGCTTCTCCCGTTCTCCCGGTAATTCAGATTAAAGACTGTTTCACACACCTAGGCATTACAATCTATAACAATACACATAAAATCATCAAAGATAATTACCATACCTTGCTAACCAGGCTAAATTCAGATTTTCTAAGATGGAGTAACTTAAAAATGTCTATTCAAGGCAAAATTAATGTAATCAAGATGAATGTCTTACCACGTGTCTACTTTCTATTCTTTATGCTGCCATTCCCCGCCCTTCCTAATTTTTTTAAAGACATTAACTCTATAATCTTTCAATTTATTTGGGATGGAAGGCGTCCTAGGATTCGCCTGTCCACACTCCAGCATTCGAAAAGTTTGGGTGGATTGGCAGTACCAAATTTTGATCTCTATTACTGGTCATTTCAAATTAGGGCACTTAGCTCCTGGGTGGATTCAAGCTCCACGACGGCATGGAAAAGGATCGAAGCTGCAAGAGTACAACCACATAGGTTACAAGATATACTATTTGCTAATATTCCTACCAAAAGGATCAATAATAAATTTGGACCAATCATTGCTAATTCAATTGAAGTATGGAAAAAAAGCAGAATGTATGATGGGTGGCCCATTTAAATTTTGCCAGACCACACCATTGTGGCATAATCATAATATCTTAGGAGGTAACCACTCCTTCTATTAACCTTCGTGGGCTTCAGTGGGAATGAACACACTCGGTGACATGTATAACTCTCAGGGTCTTCTTGCACTCCAGGATCTAAGGTCAACCATCTCCCTTCCAGCGTCTTCCATCCTTCCATCCATCCATTATCTACCCCTTATTCTTGCATTCAGGGTCGGGGCGAGGGTGGGGTGGGGGGTAGCCTACAGCATCTTCCTTTTTTATTTATCTTCAGATAGGATCAGCACTAAAAGCATATGGAGTTCCCTGGAATTCCCCTCTCACTTCACACCCAATGGTGAAGTGGATTACCCCATCAGTGGGTAGACCCTCTGTCTCTAAAATATATATTAAACTTCTTGAACATAACAGAAACCTTTATCGATTCAACTCGTTTGGGACAAAGAGCTAGAAAGCGCTAACTTACAGTTGAATTGGGAGAAGTTGCTGTCTAATCTGAATATGACATCTAAGAATATAGCACATCAACTGATTCACTATAAAACTATTCACAGAGCATATATTACACCTTATAAAAGATTCCGGATGGGGCTGCCACCTACATATAATTGTCATATATGCAACAACACCTGTCCAGGGACTTTTCTGCATATGTTTTGGAACTGTCCAATTGTATCCAAATTTTGGTGTGATGTGAACTTATGTTTAATTAATTTATTAGAGATTTCTAATGTATCTAACCCTGCCCTTTGTCTTCTTAATGACACATCAGATCTTAACTTAAAGTTCACTCAATGTAAAATGCTATTTGCTGGATTTATTGCGGCAAAGAAAACAATCACAAAATGCTGGTATTACTCCTGGCATGAATCTAAAATCTTTTTGGGCCCAAAGTCTTACTAACATTGTTAACCTAGAACTCATCACTGCAAGACTGAACAGAGCACGACCAGAAACTCTGAATGCCTGGAAAAGCTTTTTATCCAAAATTCTTCACTGGAGAAGAGATTGTAAATAAATGACTATAATGTACAATGTATACCTGTGATTTGCATAATGTGAGGAAGTTTCCTAAAATGCCTGCTGCTTTATTGTATTTTTTGTCTATGAAAAACTTTTGATAAAAAAAAAAAAGTGTGGTCCTGTTTAGTTACCAATATAAGGATGATCTGTTTCAGTCCTTTCTTGCCTGAAGCCCCTTCAAAATTTAATTATTATTTAATTCTCACTAAAGCTTGAACACAGCCACTTTTTGTCTTTATGCTACTCAGGATGGTCTACTGCATGATGCCCTCATCTGGACATGTACTGTTTAAGGGAATTATTCAAAGCATCTGCTCTACCAGACCCAACTGGAGTAAACTTTGTTGTTTACCCATTAAATAAAAATGTGGGGTTTTGGATTTTCATAATTTGACCATCATAAACAGGAGGCTGCCTGCCAAGATTAATCTTCTTCCAAATCCTGGTTTGTGTGTTTTCAGAGCACACTGAACCGCATTAGCAAGGCATGTGTAGACAAAGCTCCTCTGTGCTGATATGCAGGACTGTCTGTTGCTATAAACAGTCATTTAGGGCAACAGCGGGCATGTTTTTATAAATTAATTAGCACTGGTTACAGAAATAGTTCCGTGAGGACAGAGATTTTCTTGTTTTATATCCTTAATATTGGCTGGCATTTCACAGTGAGAATGTCCTGCAAGGGATTCTCCCACAGTCCAAAACCTTTTTGTATATACACCATAATTTAACCAGGCAGAACAGATTAAGAACAAATTTCTTATTTGCAACTGTGGCCTGGCAAAAGTCAAGGCCTTTTGAAGGGAGAAAGGGGGCAGTAACTAAGACACAAATAATCAATAAAAATAATAAATTGGACCATATAAAATGAAACCTATTAAACAAATCACAACTTATACAAATTTAAGTGACAGCAGCATGTGACTTTGACATGATCTATAGTCCGAGTTTGAAAAGATGACATTGAAATGATAGTGTCCAGTTTTAGGGGTTTTTGTGCGTCATTCCAATCTCTGGCTGCAGCTGACGGAAAGGACATTGAGTCGAATGCAGAGGTAGTTTTAGTGACTGTTAACAAAACCAGGTTTACAGATTGAGTGTTGTATACAGAGGCAAAAAAAGTGCAACAGTTGTAAGTAAACGGGGGACAAGCCAAGAAGTGTTTTTGTAAATTAACATAAACCAGTGGATTTTGCGGCGAATGTACAGTGATTGCCAGTTAAGAGAGGAATACAGAGTGCAGTGGTGAGTAGGGATAGACTGAATATGTCTGTAATAGGGGCGACAATGATGATGGTAGTTTTAGACCCGGCATATTTTTTTTGATCCAGTTTAAACAATTAATCTAAGACCTCCCCCTCTGATAATGCCCGCAAGAAGAAGCTATGGGAGGGAGGAGGAGGTGATTTAGGTTGGGGGAGAGATGATGGGGATGCAGTAGAGCAATTCATTCTTCTTCGGTGGACCAAGAGTAGCAAAAATGTCAGGTCGCGGAAAGGGCGGCGCTCTCGCTTAACTCTCCACCGGACAGGCTGCTCTCTTGGCGGGCAAAATGGAAGCCAGTGACTCGCTCCCGCAGGCTGCGGCAAGACACTGGGCTCGACTCAAGTTCATTTCTGAAGGAGAGATTCCTAATAGATCTGAGGTTGGTCATCACCTCCTTC
>JBBJLR010117601.1:0-20003 GCA_037577145.1 Brachypetersius gabonensis | reverse complement strand
TTGGATTTCAGGGCGGTAGACTCCATAATATAAATTCACAAATCACGATGAACACAATGCTTCATGATTTAAGACTCGAAGTGACTTCTACGCAGAGTAATATTCATTGGAAAGCCGAATCGCTAACCGCAAACTATCTTTACTGGGGTAAATACACACTGAGCGGAGTTTAACAGATGTCAACTGTTCATTGTCATCGCTAACATCATTTAAACCAGCTGCTAAGGAGCTAGGGTTTGTAAACACCCCTATTAAGCTCAAGTACCCATCAAGCACAGTTGTAATTTTGAACACAAATTGTGTAAAGAAAAAAACAAGCATTTTTGCTGCTCGATATCTAAATTAATAAATGTAGTCATTTTTTAATAACTACATTTGAAAACCACTTTAAGATACTTTCACCCACACTTGTGGTCTTAAAAATATGAAAAAATGTTTACTAAACTACAACAAATCTGCACTAAAATTTATATTTTTTAAAAGTAACATACATATACCGAAAATACACCGAATTGCAACCAAAATTGTCATAATAAAAGATGAATCAACTACATGACTTGTGTTGGAAATATGGGCTACTTAGCAATGCACGACGTCCACTTTGTTGGACACATGCTTAATTGCTGCTTTACTACTTACTTGAAATATTTTTTTCAAACAAAAAAAATTCTATTGTTATTTAGATACTCCTGCATATCATATTTTTTCCTTTAGAGTTCTCCTAGAACAGAAGGACTGCCAGGATATTCCAGCAATGCTCAACAAGTGTGGCTGTCGGTCGGCCATCTTGGATTCAGAGGTTCACTTGTAGTTACAACAATTAACCACTGAATGAACCTCAATGGAGGGAAGCAGTAGAGAGCATTCTAACGGCTCTACACCGCAGGAGAAAATGCCTTTTAAATAGCCGTCCACTGTGAACGCTATGCTCCGGAGGGTTAAGGATACATCTTACACTTTTATGTTTTATGTTCATTTAATAAAGAAAATTTCCTTCAACATTATCAGACTTCAACCTCCCTGAATTGAGATTCTGCGTGATGAGATGCCTGCAAATGTCACAATATATACATGGATTTTGATTTATGACAGTCCCTACAGCCCACTGAGCAAAGTGAAAAACAAAAAACACATATCTGGCGAACTTTATTAACTTTAAAACTTTAGTCAGTTTTACGCCCTATTCACACCACAGGGCTATATTATTTCTTTCTTTCTTTGATTCTCTCATTCCCTGCACTTGCTTCCTGCAATAATCCCAGTGCAAAATTTGTCATTTTGGAAGGTTTACATCATGTTCACTCTATACGGTCACTGTGGGGCTAGTCGAGCTCTTCCACAGCAAACTCATCCAGTCTGGTCTTTATGGAGCTTGCCTTGTGCACTGGGACGGACGGACGGACAGACACAGACACAGACACAGACACAGACACAGACACACACACACACACACCCCTAATCTATATGGTTCAATGTTAGAAAACTCTCCAAACAAAATCAGTGCAGTCCGACATGTTTTCAGTCCACCGCTTCACACATGAAACCACTGGTCAGAGTCAGTGCTCTAATGTGGCAAAAATATTTATTGTTATTTGGTTTTTATGCAAATCTGTCACAGTAACCAACACCAAGGAATTACTCGTTACTGGATGTATGTTTTATTGACTAGTTGTACATTTGACATGTAAAAATGTGTACAAGCCTATCGATTTTAAACAGAAGTACAGGTAAAATGTACACAAGGCCATTGTCCTCTGCTTCAAGAGCTGCCTCACATCGATAATGGGCATGAATTTCACCAAATGAACATTTCCACCATTCACAGAGGACTCACTGGACTACTCCACTGTACATGTGTGACATGAGCGACATGAGCGGTTTAGAAACATCTATAGCGAACAGACTTTAAAAAGAAAAAACTACAAATGATTAATGATAACAGAGACCGTGTGATTTAAGCATAGACATGCCAATGCCATTATTAATCCCAAAAAGTGCCTTGATCCTTTGTCGTGCTGAAAAAACCCTTTACTAACTAGTTCCACGCTCACAATGAAAGGCCCGATATTTGCTTGCTATTCTATGGGGGGAAAACTGACAGGATCAGCTACTGGTGGACCTCCAAAATCATGTGTTTACATACCTTTCATAAGGGCTTTCCTAAAAGATAATTATTAGTTTGAATAGATTTTCATTAAAATGATCCAAATATAGATCTTTGAATCTATAATAACCTAGTTTTAAGGTAACTTTAAGTAACAACATTTACAAGGTGTTAAGTGTTACGTTTTAAATTCTATTCGAAGACAGATATCCAGAAAAAACACCTTCGGCTGGTTTCAAGAGTTCTCACAACTTGGCCATTCTTAAAACACTGTGTGGAAACAAAAAGAGCCACACAAATGATTTGAAAAAGACAAAACAAATTGACGTTTCCCACTCAATGCCACAAGACAGTTACAATCCATTACACTGGTAAAACACTTAGGCAATCGTACACGGTTTGTATTGTATTTGTGAATGGTTATGAATTTTTAAAAAAGCACATATCCATCAATCGAACAGAGCAATCAACAACATATAACACAGATGAGAGAATTCCCTCAGCGTTTGAAAAGCTGGTTACAGCACAGCACTGCAGGCCTTGAGACCCACATCACTGACAAACGACGCAATAAAAAAAGACGACCGGACTGTGGTCTTCCATGATCTGTGTTCCTGCCATAGAAGATGATGCTTCTGTTGGGAGCACCAAGAACCAAATGCACACTTCATGTTCTGTTCATACATGATTAGTCACAATATCTGGTGACTTGAATGTCACACTGGAAACCTGCTTCTGCTCTGACAACACCTGGGGGCACATATTTGGTGAAGCTACAATCACTTTTTGAGCAGAAGGCCTTATTTCTGTGACTTCAGCAAATACTTCTGCAACATTAAGAGGGTCTTCTATTTTACTCCATTCCCTAGAGCTTGTATTAATTTGTAGCTTGTATAATGATGACAATTGTGAACATTGTTGTTGTTAATTCCATGCTGGTTAGTTCTTTATGGACATTTACAAGCACACACACACATTAATCTAATCTATATGGTTCAATGTCAGAAAATTCTCCAAACAAAATCAGTGCAGTCTGACTTTCATGTCCATAGTCATTTACATTGTTTGCATATACTGTATATTTACATCCTCACGTTTATGTCATTGAATATTGTGTTCTGTATGTGTGTGTGTATGTATATATATCCTGTGATTCTCCACTGATAGTAAAACGCATCTTGGCTTAATCTCTATCCAGGAAACCAAGCCATTATCTTGTGAAAAAAATCATCATGACTTTAATCTGAATGGGAACACAGTTAATGGGTCACTTTAAAAATACAGACCTAGTACTGAACCTACACAGCCTTTTCTAAGAACTAATGGATGTTATCCAGTGCAATTCCATTTTTGGGTATGAATATCTCTGGACTAAATCCAGAGAACAGGTCCCATATACCATTAAAGAAGCACTGACAAGACAAGTTAAATATATATGTTTAGAGCAACTGAGTCTATGCACAGCTGAATAATGAAAAGTGCCTTTTAAAACATATATTTGTGGGACTCTTCAACTGCATAGTGCAATTCCAGATATTGAACCGTATAAGGCCCTACGCATTTTCATCCCCACAAACTAAACTGTAGTGCCTCGGTCAGTGAACATGGCCAGAGAATTGAGGTTCATTATAACCTCCAGAATATTCATCATCACCAGTTGAGAATATTCTCAGAATGACCGTCATTTAAAACCTGTCTATCACATAGATGTCAGTAACAATATATTTGCACTTGTGCATTTTCAGTAACAAGCTGGCTTTTCCCATATTAATTAACATTAACAAATTATAGTAAACTTTGCATTTACAAAACAAAAACAAAAAAATAGAATAAAATTAGGACCGATATAGGCAAATATATTAAAAGATCATACAGTAAAATAACTAATACAACCATTAAATTTGACAAAGCTGAATGGGCAAGAATTCTCTGTCTAAAACAATGTGACCAAATGAATTGCTTTAAAAAAAATGGCACTGTGGGAAAAGAGCACAAGCTGGCTTAATACGTAAAACAAATTAAAAATGGCAAACGATGCTCAAATTCTCTAGACGCGACGCCATTTATGTTCTTGCCAAGCCCAACAGAGATAGCTGATTGCAGCAGGAGAGCAGTAAAGAGCTATCTGTGCCTCGAAGGCCTTTCTCTTTAGTCCGTTTCAATCGGTCATCATTTTTTTGTGCAAACTGCTATGAACTTTGCCTCTGGTAGTCAAAAGATGAGAGAGATAATGGAGGAGACGTTATCTGCTCATGTAGGGCCCTTTGCATGTCTCAGTGCTGAAATAAAATTCACTCTGGACTCTCCTCCATCCTCGAACCCTCCCCTTCCGTCTTGGCTCCCTCAGGCTGCTTGTAGGGTGGAGGTATTAATACACACACAGGTCTGGAAACTTCATCTCATACACCGGAACAGAGCGACTCTGGGTTTGACCGTAGCCTGCTGAGATTGTCCCAGATGGGCTTGGTGGGGGCCTTCAGGGATGAGAAGACAACAAACACTTATTTATAAGGTTTACTTTATTAAAAAAAGATTGGGTGAGTCACTTTCTAATAAAAGATTTTTAATATGGGAACATATTACCACATTATTTGTAGTAATGTACCAAAAAAATGAAAAGTCCTTGGGTATTTCATGGATAAATGTGTTTGTCCACAACATTTCTTGGTAACCACAGCCTAGTGTTAAGAAATTATGCTTAATGGAAAGATTTTATTGTGATTATTATTTATAATGTAATAATTACATGGGATATTTGTAATAGTTTTACCATCAACAGCCCTTAAAAAATAGTTCTTCAAAAATCTCACATGTATATTTAGTAGTTGATCAGTTTTACTCTAGTTTAATACTGCAGCTACATGGCTAGGACTTTTTAAGTTGTGAGGTAAGGCCTCCATGGATCAGACTACTTTGTCCAGGACATCCCACAGATGTCTGACCAGACTGAGATTTGGTGAATTTGGAGGCCAGGTCAACACCCTGAACTCCTGGCCACATTCCTGAACAATTCCCGTGCGGCCAGACACATTGTCCAGCTGAAAAATGCTTATTCACTTGCTGTCCAATACAACAGAACAACAGGACACCAATTTACCATAATAAATTAATCCATGTTATTACACTATATTTTGCTGTGGCTGATCAGTGTATATATATTTGTGTATGATCAGATAACATGATCTCACCTGATTGTGATTTCGAAAATTTGACTGAGTTTGCTCTGGAGCATTGTAGCCTGAGGAAAACAAACCTAAGTTAGTGTTGAACTTGAACAAATTTTCCTAAAAATGAATGTGAGTCCATAAAGCACACTTACTCTGGCTCCACAGTGGGCAGCTATCTCCTCAAACGGAGCCTTCTGGAACTTCTCTACCACCTGTCTCCTCCGCTCCCTCTCCTGTTCCTCCATGCCCACACTATCCACTACAGAGCACAGGCACACAGCAAGACACTCAGCATGCCTTATGCATACTAAACACGAGAGATGTGTAGATAGGTACTGTTCTCTTTTAAGGATCTTTTTGGTCTAAAATAAAAAGCTGAAGTCATCAAAAAGGTGTGAGCATCAGTAGTGCAGGTGATGAAGTAACACAAGCAATTAATAGATTACATTTTCTCACAAAAAAACTGAAGCATATAGATATTATTTGAAAATACAAAACCATTAACATTAGATTATTGTAACTAGTGACGAATCACATCGTCTAGAGATCCACCACTATATATGTGAGAGTTGTGGTTAGTTGCAGATGGTAAGAAGTCAACCAGTAGCTGTAAAGGTAAAGAAGTAAAGGCAATTAGTGTGAACTAGTCTGGTATAGGCTCACCAATAGCATTCTTCAGAGCCTCAAATGTGATTTCCTCAGCTGGCGTTCTCTGCAGGACAGAGTGATATCACAAGATTAGACAGACTGTGAATGAAAGAGTGAGATTGAACATGTCTTTGTGAATATAAGATAAGAAACCTTTATTAGTCCACAAGTGGGAAATTTACATTATCTTGGCAGAAAGTGGACAGAACAAAGGTATAAGCAGCTAAATGGAAAAAAAAAATCAATCAAATCAAAACAATACCAACAGTGCAATAGAAAATGTATACTATACAAGAAATATAAAATATGGATGTGTGTGCTGGAAAATACATATGTTTATATATGTAAACTTAGGTAAGGATATGTACATAGGTACACAATGAGTATGTATGTACGCTACCAGACAAAAGTTTGGACACACCTTCTCATTCAATGTTTTTTCTTTGTTTTTATTTTCTACATTGTAGATTAATACTGAAAACAAATAAAATGATGAAAGATCACATGGAATTTTGCAGTAAACAAACAAAAAAAAAAAGAAGAGTTAAACCAGAATATGTTTTACAATAAGGTAAAGATGGACTGTTGTTTTGTTTTTTTACTTAGTTAAGTGGTTCTTGCCATAAAGTACAGTAGAACAGTAGTGGAATAGTATCACTAACCGTGGATCAACCTGACCATCACAATGAAGGAAAGAAATTTCACACATTAAGGCGGCAAGAAACTCCACTAATGAACTCTTGATTAATTAAATACCATTTCAGATCGATTCCCTCATTAATCTGATTAAAAAATGTGTGCAAAGCAGTCATCAGAGCAATAGGTGATGTTTTCAATATTAATCTACAATGTAGCCAATAATAAAAACAAAGGAATTTTTTGAATGAGAAGGTGTGTCCACACTTTTGACTGGTAGTGTACATATGCACAGTGTGGATATATAAATAAATGTATGAAAACTGTGGGTATATACAGGCACTGACAAAAACAGTAACAATGCACCAAAAAATAGCACATTATAAATTGCACATTTCACCCAGGAATAATATTTCAACCCAAAAATTGTACATGTTGCATCAGAAAAACCAGTGTATTACTTGTACAGGGTGTGTGTATTGGATGCATTTTACCTCCTCTTTCTCAGGACTATTTCTGGACTCCACTTCCACCTGCAGAGATATTGTTTCTCCAATACTCTTCCTCTTTGACAGCCTGTCTTCATCTAAGAAAAAGAACAACTAGAGTAAACCTCCAACAGCACCAAAGCTTTTAAACTTTAAGTAGGTAACAGATAAACTATGTATAATATGGTGTTTATAACTCTGAGACTATCAGCTTACAGTGATACCAAATAGATTTTTCTTTCATTAAAAAGTACTCAGCATTACAATTACCTTTTTAAATTAAAGAATCAAGGACTAACACTCAAGCTCAAACTCCTCAGTCGGCGATGCTGTAAATCTAGTTTTAGTTAATTAACTTAAATTTATCCTCCAGCTCGTTTTAAGGTTAGAATTGGGCTACACGAGGTTCTTGTTACTTTGCTATGCTTTTGATTATATTGTGCTACAAGCAATTCTGCAGCCAGATCTTCCAGGCTGGATCTGTTACAGAAGTAGATCTGTGTTTTATAGTTTATACCTGTGAACTGAGGTATATAAGGCATGGCCAGTTTCTCTGTGTTATAGCCACTGCCGCCCAGCACTTCTGTGATTTTAGCCTGCTGAAAAAGCATTTCTCCTTCTGGCTTCTCCAGTGCCTCAGGGATCCTGTCACATGAACATGGGGGATAAAAATGGGAGAAAGACACGCATCTCACAGTCAGCACCAACAAGGCTGTGTCCTTCCTCTCACAAACAACCCAAAGCCAGCTGTCTGATCAAAATGTAATGAGAAACTGTCCAGCGAAGTAACCTTCACCTGAGAGCTTTATTTAGACATGTATCCACAGATCAAAACCTCCATTCACAACTTGCAGTACAATTAAGGACAGTAGATAGATTTTAAAAGACAGCTGAGGTAAATCAGTGACTCATAGTCCATGGAACTGTGTAACAGACATTGCTATTTTGATACAGAACAGTTATGTGCAATGTGAAAACATACACAGCCCAAGGTTCCTTCGTTTTTATCAGTTTCAGGTAATAAATTATAACTTCAAATTAAACAGGCCTCTGGAAATGGTTAAGCCAACTTACTGACAGAAATAAAATCAAATTACTACTTGCTGTTTTAATGTTATTTGCACTTATTTGTTTATCTGAATAAATGTTCACTGCCCAGCTAAACAAATTTCTTTTAAGTATTTTAAGTAATTCTTTTAACAATGGAGTTGGAAAAACTAATTTACTTGAAAAATGTAAAGCAGTTTGGAATCTTTATATTTGGGCTGGTATAATCCCCTTCAGTTATAAACATTTAAATGGTGCTGTGGAAATTTCCTCCATCCTCTTTGGATGTGACAGAAGCACAGCTGTGTGATATTATGCTGTTTGTGATTGGGAGGCCTTACAGTGCATGACAATACTCTGCTAATGGTTTTTACATTTATTTTGCATTTTATTTATTTTTCTGGGGTCCATCGATGGCATTTGATCAGGTACATTAAACAAAGCATAATTCATTGTAATATGATTCCACAACCTCTCAAAGGCCATTAAATTAAAACCAACTATTTTGCAATTTTGTCTTTAAGGACATGTTCAAATGTACATGGGTATTTAAAAAAAATATATATATAAATGAATTAATTAATTAATAATAAAAAAAAAATTTAAAGGATTTTTTCTGTGCGTGGCCTTTCATCCACACGTAAACAACGTGTGAAACAGTGAAAATCTCATTGCCGGTTTTGGACTAAACAGTGGCCTTGGCATCCTTTTGACAATGATTGCGTTTGGATGGAGATATTTTTGAAAACGTGCCCGTGTAGGCGTGTTTTTTTTTTTTTTTTGGTTAAACAAAAACGATCCTGTTTTCAGAAATACTTGTGTATGTGTGAACATGGCCCAAGACTGATATATGTAAATAACGTCTTTTCTCAGAAGCACATATGTATACAAAGTTTGTAGAGACATCACAAATGTCATGTAAATGCATATTATTTTTCATATGACAAACTCCAAGATTTCTGACAGGACTTACTTGGGGTTTTCAATGAAAACATCTTCAGGTAAAAGAAACGCTGATTCTTTTTGCCTCATTTCTATCACCTGCAACAACAACAAATAAACAAACTGTTATGAAAAACTAACATGTACACAGCAATGGACACAAGCACACGCAAACACAGAAGGTGCTGCATCCTTGTGTGGCACAGACCTCATGAACGTGCTGGCAGAAGGTGGGCACGGTGGTGAGCTGGCAGATGAGGTTGAGGTAGGCAGCAGAGAGGGCATGAACAGCACAGCGGTTGTACACAGACAACGTCTCCTCACTGGTCAGAGCCAAGTCCTGCACACAAAAGAACCAAATATTACAATGAGTTATAAGCAATTTATTAGCATTCAATATTTTTAATACATTAAGTTTAGAATGTTTACACATTCAATTGAACTCAAACTGACAATATGGTAACCATATTACAACCCCTACTCATTCAAAAAGCTTTCCACGCATCTTTCTTACATCTTTCTTACTATTTTTATGTAATAATCAACTGGAATTCAGTTGGTACTTGAATTTCATACAAGATGCAAAATGTAAGGGTAGAATAAAAGAAGCACAGCCTAACTCCATTTTGAAACTGGAAGCTTGCTTAAAATGTGCAGAGTTTGCTTATTTTTGTTTATCATGCATTACTAAATTTAAATTTGTATTTAATTTCTCCTGTTATATGGAAGGTGTAGAGCTGGGAGGCGGTGGGCACAGAGAAATCAAGTAAACTGGGACACTGGTGTTGTCGCCCACCACTCTCATACCCAGCATACCTCTCGGTATGCCCTTTCTAGCTAGGCTGCTCTAGCTAGAGATGCCAGTCTTAACTTGCACTCCTCAAAGATATAAATAATCCTCTGCAACTTTAAACATAACTAACTCTCGCCTCTGTTTTCTCCGAGGGGAAATGCTGACTGGTCCCGGCTCCACTCATGCCCTTCCTCAAGTTGGGGCAACCGCTGCCTAAAGTTCCGGCAGAGATTGTTCCTCCTGATCCTGATGTTTATGGACTACGGACTCTCAGTTTCTCTTCCAACAGTATTTACCTATCTGGACACTTCAATGAACCAACTCTGTTAGTCGTTTCCGCCTATCTGCCTATAACCTTGGCCTGTTATTTATTCACTATTCTCGTTCCTGTCTCTCTGGGTTGACCTGAGAAGGACAGGTTCCCCTTTTGAGTCTTGGTTCCTCCTGAGGTTTCTGCCTCCAGCTGAGGGAGTTTTTCCTCGCCTCTGTCACCTATGGCTTACTCATTAGGGACTCGGACTTGGACTATGTAAAGCTGCTTTGTGACAACCTGGTTGTAAAAAGAGCTATGTAAATAAAACTGAACTGAATTAAATTGAACATCTGAGAAAATGGAAAAACAGCTAGAGCTTTTCAGCAGATTAAAGCAGGCCAATGTTGCTATCAAGGCAATTCACAGCATAGCTGTGCATACAGAGTTTTTAAACAACTACTTCCAATGTGTTTAAAAAGTAGTGCTGATCTAGAAACAGTTTTTGTGAAATACAGGAAAATCTAATCCAAGATGAGATCACTGCAGCCCTGGTGGTGTCTGAAATGGCTGGCTGTAGAAGTTTTGTTCGTTTTTGTAGCTCACAGTAACTCATACTGTGTCCTGAACCATATCCAAGTCTGCACCACCTTAACAAAGAACTGTATTGGGTGACTACTGACTTATAATGTTTTTAGCAATGTTAGCCTCATAACTCCAATACTAAACGTGAGAAAAATCAATGGATAAGTGGGATATTGCCAAACCACTCATTTAAAACATGAACAGCAGAACTATTAAATTCCAAATGAAGGTTTTGTGTCCTGTTGTGTTATGAATAAATCCTAATCACCATCATGACAGTACAGATGCAGTGAGTACATTGTAGTTGCTCTGAAACTACAAAATCTTAACGTTTCATGACAGCAGTTTATTCTTCACTCCCATGTGGAGGCATCGGATGGACAACTACTAGAAGCTTAGTGGGTACAAAAACCTGCCTGTGAAACCGATGACCACAAAAGTTGCAGGTTCAAATCCCCCTACTTTCCACCACTGTGTCCTATAGTAAGGCACTGAACCCTATGTTTCTCTAGGGTAACTGTCCCTGTAACTAATGATTCAGAGCTGCCCTTTACCTTTAAAACACTTCTGAAATTCTAGAGAACTTGCCTTGAAACAGTGAAAGATTGTTTTGAAAACTGTGCCAAGCACAATATCTCTCTCTGACCTGCAGGGCCAGGGTCAGACGGATGAGGTCCACCACCACCTCTTCGTTCGCGAGCTCCATGCTGATGAGGGCGAGGAGCGTGTAGAGCATCTCAAAGTGTGGCTGCACACTGCTCTGCTCCTTACACGACAGGTAGATGTGTCTATACAGCTGCTGTGCATGCTGCAACACACACACACACACACACACACGCACACACACACGCACACACACACGCACTGTGTTCATCATTCTTACAAAGCAAAATTTTACATTACACAGCTTCTGTGTGATTTACACACACCACAATAAGCTATACAGTACCTAGCAAAAGTCTTATGCACCTATACAAATGATTTAAAGATATTTTCTCAGTGTGTATCTTTTGACAAAAAAAGCAATAAAGTAAAAAGTATCAAGATTTGATATTTTGTTTGAGCTGGTGAGGAGAACAGGTTCGGTTCCAGGTTCCTCCTCGGTTCCTCCAACCATTGTTTGGATTTGTAAAATTCCATCAGCAGCTCCTGATTTAGTTTAATGAAGTCAAACCAGGTTTCAGATGAAACCAGACATAATACTGGACTTGAACAAGGAATACATTGAAAACATAAAATAATTTTTTACTGTATATTGTTTACTTATATTTATTCTTTTTAGTGTATTTAGTCATTTTAATATATAAAAAAACCACCCCTCATCTCAACAGTTTTAAATAGTATTTTTACTTATGCACAGTCCTGTACATACAAAGCAAATTTCTCTTAAAAAAAAAGTGAGGTAGAAAAAAAAAAGGTAACAGGAGAGTACCTTCTTCATGAAAAGGTTGTCTTGACGGGAGCATTTCTCCATTTTCAGTTTGAGCACAGAGATGTCTGAAATGATGCTACAGAGAGGAAGAGGAAACTGTTTTTCCTATTTATTTTAAGCATTCTTTCATTTTTAGCACCCTCTTAATAGTCACTGTAAATTTCAGTGTGATCTGAATATTTCGATCTTCACTACCAAACATACAGACCTGATGGTGGAGAACTTGGGGAGGTTGTCATGGCGATCAATGAGACTGACAAGGATTTCAAGGACAAGCAGACGGATGCGTGCATCCTCCAAAAGAGCGAAAGACAGTAGTGGGTCCAGGAATGAGGTGGGCAGAGCGGTCAGCATGTTCGTGCTCCGGAAGCCATTCGTAACCTACAGGCCAAGGAGAGATGTAACGTCAAAGTTTCTTTTACTACATGCTTGCTAAAAATTGAGAAAGACTATTTTACACCCTACTGGAGCTAGATTACCTTCATTTGAGGACACTATGTAACACAATACACAACATGTATTCCATAAAATAAAAGTGTGAATGGACAAAGTATCTGTGTAAAACCTAATTACAGGAGACCATTGGCAAAACAGATTACAGTGAATCACAGAGCTTGTCGGTAAGCTCTACCAATTACTGCAGCTTCAAGCTAAAATAAATCTATCCGAAATTAAATTAAATATGCCATATATTCTACACCTAACGTGCCCTGCAGTTTTAAATGTCTTCAGAATGAACAGAAAGAGAGACGGTACCTGTCTCAGAGATTTCAACAGCATGATCTGGACCATCCTGTCAGTGTCGGACCTAAACAACACAGCAAGTTTAGAATTAAGTCCTGCAATAATAAGTGCACCAACATGGTAGTGGCATATTTGGTTGTTTTCACATATAGTCCTCTTTAAAGGAACCAAACTTGGTCCACTTTTTGGACCACTTCTAGAGGACTAACAGAAAAGCAACACAATTGAAAGGGAACTCTGTTCTCTTTCTGTTCCACTTCAGCTAAGATGGGGTCTCAGTTCTTTTCTGTTCACACTTTAGTTCCTCATCCAACCAGCAGCCACTGTTTCTTCACATTCCCCTTTCTCCATGAGAGAGTAGATGGTTAAAAGCCCTACCGAATTTCTACATTTTCCACAAAGATTCTTGCTGATGGAGAGCAAGAATGCAGAGCAAAAAGGTCTGAACAACTTGGTAGAGAAATTTGGTCTTGACAAGAATCTCTAGCTTCCCTCTCCAGGTTTCTTGTTTATTTATTCATTTATGTATTTATTGTGTTTTTGAATAATTTGCATTTATTATTTTGTATTTATTAGTTTATTTCTTTGGCTGTCGTCTTTTTCCAGGACTGTACCACGAGTCCGAGTTTGTTTGTTTGTGTTTACATATACACAAAAAATGCTGTGTGTGTGTGTGTATGTGTGTGTGTGTGTGTGTGTGTGTGTGTGCGCAGTACAACACAGTAATGGTGATCCTGTGGCAGAGATGGGGACTAGAGTCTGAGACTTGGACTCAAGTCGCACAAACAAAGACTTGTGACTTGACTTGAGACTTGCCCTCAATGACTTGAGACTTGACTCAGACTTGGGTGTTGCGACTCCTGAGTCATAACTCGTAAACCATGTTCATTTAATGGAATTATTTATTTAGATCTCGCACTCTTCCCAACGACCCGAAAACCGTTCACCTCGCTCCGGTATCCCATTACTTTTGTCCGAGGTGAACGGTTTTCAGCTTACAGCGGTTTTCGATGGGTTGCTGGAAAGGGGTCACTGAGCCCCATCTAACTGTGGAGTTTCACATTTAGAGTGGAGATATATTTTTCATATTTAATATTTAGATTTAAGATAATTTAAGGCAAATCCTCCATGTTGGTGAGGGCATTTCACAGCACACAGCCCCACCCCCTGCTTAGCAACAGCCAATTGTAATCACGGAGCGTGGTCAATCTTCTAAACGTTCAGAGCTCAGCATTTACAGCTCAAAAATCCCACATTTAGAGTCACTGCTTGTAAACGTTACCACTCAAAGACTTGAGACTTGACTTGGACTCGAGCACAAAGACTTGAGACTTGACTTGGAAAAAATGACTTGTGAACATCTCTGTCCTGTGGTTGACCCGTCTGTACAAACTTGTTTGCTCATCTGTAGGTGTGGCAGCAGAGAAATCACTAAACTATGCAGAACTTTGATCCTTCAGGACAGAAAATTAATATCACCGCTGTAAATTTTTATGGACACTCAAGAGGCTGCAGTACCTACCCAGAGGCTGCAGGTAGCAGTGTTGGGTGCATGCCTGGAATTGGAATCTTCCCCATGATGAAAAGCATCACCTCAGAGCGCTGGTATGTGGGCAGAGTGCTGGCAAAAGAACCTAAAACCACAAACAGTTCGAGAGAAGGCACAGTAAGAATTCAGAGTACAGTCAATTAAACATACCAGAAATGGGTATGGTAATGTGTGCATTTGCTGAAAGACCAACAACATCAACCACAAGACACATACTTGGACGCACTGTGACCCACTCACCTATGGTCTTGATGACAGCATCCTGGAGCTGCCGTTCTTCATGCTGTTTGATGGTCTTTGCGCCCAAGGAGGTGCAGTCATAGGAGCCAGTGAGCTCATAGTCCACACTGAGCTTCAGGTGCCTGAGTAGTGTGTTAAAGACCTCCAGCACGGTGGGGCCTAAACCAAACACACACCCACAACCACAAAAGACACAGAGTTCATACGAACATTTATACAAAGATACATTAAATAAATAGAAAAATATTACACATTAAAGATTTTTTCACCCAAAAAACCCGCAAAGATTTCATGTTGCACATGTCAATGCTGCAAAGCTTTCATTGCTTCCTTATTTTAGTCTCTATTAATTATAGTGTGATGATTAAAGGATTAAACACATCACACTACATTTTCAGACCCCAAATAAGTTATTTGGCTGTGAATTTGTAATACAGAGACCGCTGATAGTTTTCAAGAGAGTTTCACAAAGCTATGTATGTAATCATAAAAAAAGCGACTTCTATTGCCTTGCAACAGCGAATAGTCTTCCTGGAGCAACTTGGGGTTAAGAGTCATGCTCAGAAACACAGTGGTGGTATGCTGAAGGTAGGATTTGAACCCATGACCTCTTGGCCAAGAGGCAAGTATCCCACCCACTAGGCATCACCCCAGCCACACCAAGTCATATATTATCTAAAATAAATGAGAAGTTGATGAAGCTTAAAACGGGAGAATTGAAGTTGGATACCAATTGCCATGCCTCCCTCTAGTGGAAAAGGAGTTACACAGCAATTGGCAAATTAGTCAGCTTTCCCACTACAGCCTGCCAGAAGCAGACTAGTGAAAAAAATGAGCAAGTTTTAGTGAAATGTGTGAGGGAAATGCAGCACATTTAAGTCTGCAGCTTCACCTTTCAGACCCCCTTCTCAGCATGTGTATTCCCATCTGATATACCACACAGTTTACAGTTTCCCTGCTTCTAACATACTTGATTCCACTCGACAAGCAATTAACCAGATTAACATGAGTTTAAAACAGGTGTCTGCACGGAATGTAAAGATGTATATAAGTTTTGTTGTAGAAAAAGTCTTGACTCAAATCAAATCCAGATCAAAGAGGAAACAATGAACAATATCTTTTGGTTGCAAGTCAGTGGCTTATTCTCTTTGTAAAGAGGGTTCCTATCACACAGAATGTATGCAGTCTGCAGGATGGAACAAAGTTGGTATCATCACTGACTCTTGCAGAGACAGCAATAAAAAACTTCTTATCTGGGGATATAAGTTCCCTTTCCTCTCCTTAAGTTCAGTTACCCTTACCATGAACCATAGAACAGCACAAATCACATACACAAGCATGGGGTCACACAAAGCTCTAAAAGCATAAAGCATATTTGGGGGTTACACAAAGGCAAGAAGCATAAAGCATATTTGGCAATAACTGTCCATTACAGTTATTTACCAAACTTGCCTATGAACTGTACAAATAAACATAAGATATGTTTGTTGTGCATTCATACATACAGATGTATATTGTTTGGAACTGTGGAAAACATTAATCTATCACAATGTCAACTCACCAACAGAGCCACTGGATGCTATAGCAGCCGCCTCCAAGAGAACCTCCACGATCCCAGCACGAACTTTGGCTGACGTCTTACTGTTAGCATCCAGATGACCCAGCAGCTGCTGGATAACCAGGTGGGAGTGCTGGGACTGTAGTGAGAAAGAAAGACAGCACAAAGGAGAATGACTGAATATATGGCTATGTAAACATTTATATTTTTGTATTTATTTACGATTCAGCATCAATGCATTTCCAAATTACTTAAAAACACAATTATTTTGCTGCTATAAAAGAAATATGAGGTTACAAGTGAAAGTTCATAAAAAAATCCATACGTAGGTATTAAAACATATAAAGTAAGCAAATACTGAAATCTACTGTTTCCTTTCTCATTCAAATGTCTGCCAAAATATGGTAATGGTTATCAGGTCTTATAGCTAGTAACTTGGTAAAAGTGTGCGAGTTTGTGCAATGCTGTGAAGACGTTTACAATTTCTGACACCAGTAAGCACCAGGTGCAGAAAGAATAAATCGGATGCAAAGACGTTTCTCACAGAAAGACAATCCGTGTATCATTCGTTCATTCCTTTTTCAATATGAAACCAAAACAAAAAAACAAATAACCACTCGTATTTTCAGTTTTAGTTTCCAAAACCAAAACGACAAAACGGATAACGGCTCGTTTTCCAATTTCCCATTTTGTGCTCAAATCAAAAATGGAAAAAACGGAAAACGAACGCTCATATTCCATTTTGGTTTTTATTGGGTTCCATAAGCTGCGGAGGGCGGAGAAACTGACCTGGTAGCTCCGCCCACCGGTTTCTCGAAACTGGCCAGGTAGCTCCGCCCACCTGTTTGAGAAACTGGCCTGGTAGCTCCGCCCACCTGTTTTGGTTGTAAAATATTCTAAGGGAAAAGATGCGGGGTAGAAAAAAAACAGTTTCGGAGGGAAAAGACGCAGGGGTAGGGATAGGAATCGATATGAAACTATTGATGTCGATGATATCAATTCCTAAAGTGTTACAGAATGAACCTGTTGCCTTAAGAAAGTTTGCATTCCAGGTAATTGAGTCTCTGGGGAGGCTGGGAAATGTAGTCTTTCAGTGTGTGTTAGCGCGGGAGTGTTTGGAGTCTTACATGGCCGCCCTGTGAGTGACTCTCGTACTAATGCTTTTTCGGAGAAAGTAAATAATTGCTCCCTTTCCAAGGTCCCTGCTCCCCGTAACTGTTTAATATTTGGACCCGCTTACATGGTAAAAAATAAAGACTTGATCAATAATTTATGCACTTGTCCTCCTTTAAACAATAAATAAATTAAACAATATGTAAATATAAATGTAAAAAATAAATTAGTATTGATAATAAGTGGCATTATAGTTACATTTACAGCCATAACAGGTGGGCGGATCCACCAGGTCCAGTTTCTCCGCCCTGCTACACGCTGCACCTTATGAAACCCGATGAAAACCAAAATGGAATATGAGCGTTCCTTATCCGTTTTTTCCATTTTGGATTTGAGCACATTTTGTTGTTTTGGTTTTGGAAACAAAAACTGAAAATACGAGAGGTTATTTGCTTTTTTTGTTTTGGTTTCATATTGAAAAAGGAATGAACGAATGATACACGGATTAAAGACACCTCACCTGAATAGAGTACATGATGATCTTAAAGCAGCGCACGGCAAATGTTTTCCCCTCCCACAGAGAGTGATTATCAAGGTGCCTGGAGGAGAAGCAGACAGAGCGAGAGAGCGAGAAATAAGCAAAGCAACAGGAAACAGAAAATGACTAAGCTAAAAGACCGAACTCTTTCCAAGGGCAAAGAACTACAAAGCCCCACAATGCTGACTTTTCTATACACAAGACAATCCAAGACACAACAGCACTGCTTACGGTTGTATGCAGAGATAAATGTTAAAGCTTAAGGAGAGAATGGCACACCGATGCAAAGGGTTTCTTACATGAGCACAGGGGTGACAGCGTTCTTGATGTTGCCGTAGGCAGCGCGGCCGAGCAGCTCCCGAAAACAGCGCTCTGTCAGCTCAGCTGGACTTTCCTTCTCCTTCTCACTAGCCTGCAGTGGTGAGGGAGACCGGCTGTGCGCACGCACACACACATCCAGACATACATACACACACACGCATACACACAGACAGACAGATACGCACAGACAAACACACCCCCCCAGACAGACAGACAGACAGACAGACAGACAGACAGACAGACAGACACACACACACAGACAGAGACACACCGATGCGCGCACACACACACACACACACAGACAGACAGATCATCGCGCACACAGACACACACACACACACCCACGCGCACATAGAGACACGCGCATACACAAGCACACACACAAGCACACACACAAGCACACACACAAGCACACACACAAGCACACACACAAGCACACACACAGACAGACAGAAAGGCACAGACACCCACAGAGGAAAGAAAGAAAGAAGCAAAAAATACTTTGACTTTCAGGTTTGTTAAGAACCTCTATTTTTCCACATCTTATCTTTTTCATACTCATACTAACCCACACTGAAACATCACAATGTATGTTATGAGATGACAGTGATAATATTCTACTCCAAACAAGGGGATTCGCAAACACTGTTTATATTAATAGTTTCACCTGCACTATTTAAAGGCTAAGACAAGTTCTAAACTTAACTAAAGCTCATGAATCGTTACTGTGTCAGTGCGTGTTGCAGAAAGTGTGTTCAGACGTAGTGCTCCCCTTCGCAGTGTCTCGCTGGATCGGTCATCATTTATTAATCGGACTATTTTTGTCCCTGCTCACACCTCAACTTCCTGTGCACACACCGCTTCCTTTTCAAAGCTGTGCAATAATGGCTTTGCCAGTAGCTTTTCCAAATAGGGCTCATCCATAATGCCAAAGCGCAGAATGTAGAGAGAGCTGCAGATCTGACAATTGTGTGAACTGGAATAAATAGGCATGACAAACTTAAAACAATTCCTGAACACCGCCTAAAATGTTGTCATGTAAAGATGTGTAACTGAATGATTCCTCACTTTTCTGTTCTCTGTTCCTTTGATAACTGTTGCGTGGGGTGGAGCAGGGGGGTTAATAACAGCCTGCCATTTCCAGTAAGAGCCAATTAGCACATACCAAACAGCAGATAGGAATAATTAACGTCTCTTCTAGTATTGTAATTAAGTCTGTCTGGGGTCACATCAACAGGGAATCACAGTGGGAGATAGGAGAGCGGAGGAAAAAAAAGCACGTCTGATTAGCAGCAAGCTCCTTCAGCCCACTCCATGACGACTGAATCATACGAGCATCAGCTGATCCTTTCCTTCTGTAGATTATATACAGACTTCACCCCTTCTCCTCATACTTTATGCAACTTTAGGAGCTCGCAGAAATAGGGCTGGGATACACAAAAGCATGTAAAAGTTAATACCTGTTGTACAGTAGGACGTATGATGAAATTTTACTGTTTGTCCAAATCCCTAAACTACAAACAGCCCTGCACAAAAGACACATTAAACTGAACTGTTTGAATTCTAACAAACTAAGATAACACAATTCAAGCACCTGCACATCTACACTACTCACAATAAGTTAGGGACATTGTGAGAGACTTAGTGGATGTCACACATACGGTGTTTGTTTCACTGCAGACATTTTTGGGATAGGGAGGCAGGTGTATTGGGGTGATAGACACACCTCATTTTGTGTTTTCCATGTAATGGTCTCATTGTGTACAGGTGGGCCTTATATTGGGGCCAATACCAAAAGACAACCTTTTTCAATGTGGCATCAGTTTCAACATTCTGTGGGTATAAAAA
>JBBJLR010117542.1:0-20016 GCA_037577145.1 Brachypetersius gabonensis | reverse complement strand
TATATATATGCACCGAAATTTTACCGACAACTGAAACCAAAACACCGATATAAATTATTACTATTAAATTATTAAAAGAATAAATCTGTTTCAAACTATTAAAATATTGATTTAGCATTCAAACAATGCACAATATTAAAAATATAATGTGTGTTGTCTCAGTTGGCTTATGTCACAAAAAAGCAAACAAAAACTTTTAGGCCAAATCCATACATATTACCTCAATTGTAAAATAGTGGCATAAAACACAGGGTGGCTGGTTCCTATCACCACAGTTATTTCTCAGTAAGTTTCTCTAGAACAGCATGTCACATCAGACAACTCTTTTTAATATCTTTAAGATTTAATTTAAAAAAAAAAAAAAAAAATGATTGGGCTGATTATTGAATGTTTCTAGAACGCTCTCTGTTCTATCGCTCTTTTACATGTCAGTTCTTTTTCAGAACATTCTAATAACAGCGAACATGTTCAGAGTTGTCTCGAAAGGCAGGAGCCTCCCTCTACTGGCCAATACGTTTTATTGTAAACCAATGAAAAGGTATCCGGATTTCAAAACAGAAAAATCAAAGTACATGTTTTACACGTTTTATTCCATTCTTACGTGTTATAATATTGTCAAAACGTTAGATTACACGTGAGGACACGCTCACCAACAAAACAGATATCCAGCTGTGCACACATAGCTCCCAGTCAAACATGCAAATATGCCAAAAGTATCATATTATGTTGCATTTGAGGGACAAATATCAGCTTTTTTGTGCTAATTAATACAGATTCGCATTAAAATGAATGGGCACAAAAATTCAATATACATGCCAAATTTATCAGCTGTTTTAATCAGTCTTTAAACCGTGTAGATGTGAGTAGTACAATAAGTTAGTATGTAGTTGGCATGGTGTGGTGGAGTCTTGGCGAGTCAGGCGGATGAACATTTGGGTTTGTGGATTGCGTAGGGGCTGGAGTTACAGTGCGGCCAAAGGTCTCCATTTGGCACTTCTATTTTGTCCCTGTCCTCCTCCCTCTTCTCCTCCATCACCACTGTCATGACCATCTCTGGACTGAGCATGTCCGCCGCACGATAGGAATGTGTTAGGCGGCGAAAGGCAGAGTCTAGTGAGGCGTCGTCATCATCAAAATCCTCTATCAGTCCCCGGCGTGACCTACGGGCAGCCTTTAGCTCGTCCTCCAGCTCAGAGACCAGATCCTTCACGTCCTTCACCAAGGTGGACTTCAGGCCAAACAGGCACAACAGAAAGACCAAACCGGCGCATATGCCTGAGACAAAGTACAGAGCTACTGTTTCTGGAAGGCCTTAATGGAATAGGAAAAAAACGAGACAAAGTTCAATAGCCAAGCATTTTAAATGCAGAAATACACACTTTATCTGTAAAAACAAGCATGGAAAGTAATAACCCTCTGATGGTATTTTCACATAAGTGCATTAAATGCAAACGCAATGTATGCTGAAATGGACTGAATCTCATCTGTTTGACAGAATAGAGCGATTAAGATCATACAATTATTTATTTCTTTATTAAAAGCAGGGGTTTCCTTCATAAGTCATTATTATAATTAGTACAGAGGAAGGGCCTTTGCTGACTGCTGGTGTCAGTGAGGCTGAAGTTAATTACAGATGTTTTTTAGGTTTTTTTAAATGCATGCTTAAAGGCCACAGCCACTAACCTACCCTGAACCTGGGAAAAGATTTCCAGAGTGTTGGTGAAAATGTTTTGTGGCCTGTATGCACCAGGGCCAGTGTACCAGCCGCCTGCGGAGGTGGGAAAGCGGAGTAGCCTCAGCAGTCAGCAGGACCAATAATCACAAGTAGTGTACAGCCAGATGTAAAATAACACTTCTTCCTATTATTTCTGCTCTAAAAAATACAAATGGACTTTGTGCTATAAAAAAATGAGGAAATAAATTGGGCATTTTTGAAAAACAGCTATATAATATTGGCAAACTTGCTAAAGACGTGTTAAAAAGGGTCATAAAATGTTTATAGTTAATTCGCTTAATTTTACAAAAGGAATATGAATTTTATCAGCATTATAGAAGCATCCTCTTCTACAATGCTGATGACATTGGAGAATACGGGGCAAGCAATCTGAGAACCCAGGGTCCTAGATCCTTTCTCTGGGACCCTCTTCTTCAGCTCACCTACCTCCGTGAGGTTTAGTGGTCACTGAACCATTTTTGTTGAGTGGATACATTTGCAGTAACATGAATTTGATAGTCACCTTTTTGATATACACCAAACCACCACTTATTTGCAGTAATTCGCAGATTTTTTTATATACAGCAAACCGCAAATATCCTCTGCTTTATTGTGGGAGTATATGCTTTTTCATGCACTTTAGTGTTAAATTATTAAGAAAAATATAATTTAGTAAGTGTGTAACAAATATTAACGTGCTACATTTACATGCAAAATATAACTGTATTAAAAAATCATGGGAAGGTGCTGAACTCAAGCCAATCTGAGAACGTTATTCATTTCTCCTTGCTGCTGATTGGCTGCTGCCCTGTGACACACCTCTGGCAACTACAGTCCTGCATTCCTGCATCAGAACAGTTTTCCATGTGAGAAACAGGTCTTTTGGTGCAAGGTTTTTGCATATACGCTGCTGGTCCGTGCCTTACCATGTGTATAGTCTGAGATAAGGAAAGGATCTGTGTTTCCACGTCCCACATCCTCCAGCAGATACTTCGGAACTGAATTTGCAAAAACAGTGCCATGAATGCAATGTTAGATTGCTGTGGTCACAGGTTTTTGTCTTTAGAACTCTGTGCTGTGACTCACCACAAGTAAATGACACTCGCAGATGTTTCCTGGTACCGGGGTAGCAGGGGTCACCAAAGTTCCGAGTATCAGCCAGTACAGTGCAGTTTGTCCTGCCGTGACATCTCCGGGACACTCTTCTTAGAGCCGACGGAGACAAGCATTCTGAAGAAAAGATACAGACACATGGGCAAAGGAAATATAATGTGATATGTTAGTATTTTATCATTATTTTTTTCTCATTTATTTGATTAGTACCTTTTGGGGAGTGTTGATTTATCTCCAAATACCTTCCAAATAATGTTTTTTTTATTGATATCTTAAACATAACAGTGAAAATATATTAGTTGTTTCAATGCTTATTTTAACACAAGCTCACCAACTTAGAGACTATTACTTTATTAGTTTAGCTGAAGCTTGTTAAGTTTGTTTGGAAAGTTGAGGCACAGAGTAAATGTGTATTTAAGTAGTGAAGAAGCAAGAATTCATTGCAATCTGACATAATTCCTTTCACACTTTTGAAAAAAATGTTCACCAAAGCTGTTCATCAGCCATTGTAATAAAACCTTCTGCAAACTGCATATTTACAAACTATACCATTAGCTTTTTTTATGCTTGCATTACTATTCATAAAGCAGACCATTATCAGCAAATCCAGTATATAACTGAAATGACTAAGAAAGAAAAAAGGAAAGAAATGAGAGGTTTGAAGAATTCTGCTAGCTTGCTTGCGGTAAGAACCTTCTGACTAAACAGACAGCAAAAACAAAGACAGATGATGACGGGCCTTAAGTAATGCTTTTAGGCAGACAAAGCAGTTATTCAAAAAGAATAAATCAGAAATTATTTATGTATGACTAACTAATTAGCTTAATTAGGCTAACTTAGTCAAAGGCAAGCGCATTTGAATTGAAAAATTCACTCCTTGCTGCCCCTCCATTATTTATGCTGTGAGTGGCCACTCAAGCAGCGCAGGTGAGCGCTTCTGAGTGGTGGACTGAAATTTGCTAGGGTTTGTAAAAAATGAACCTAGTAGAGACTCTGCTGTTATTACAAATTTTGTCCACTAGACTGCACAGCTGAGTTATCTTGCTCCCAGACCCATGTCAGGCTTCATGTTGGGTCCTTCAGGACATTCATGGCTCTCATGCTCCAGGTGGCCAAAAGTTGCGGAGTAGATGGCCAGGACGGTGTCGTTCTTACAGGCCAGTCTCAGCCTCTCATTCTCACACACTGTCCTCGAGCGATGATGCACTTTGAACAATAAAAGACATAGTTGTCACACACTGGTTTCTAGGCAGCAACCTTTTGAAAGCTGTGCTGGTGCGCAGGTGTGCTCTAACCTGGTCGGCATTTATAGGAGACAATGATGTACTTGCTGGTTTCAGGGCAGGGATCCTGGCCAAACACAGCACTGACCACAGGAATCTGACACACCCTCCGGTCCTGGCACTCTGACATCACTTTCTGCTCACGCAAAAAGCACAATACAGGAAACAAATATGGAGGGAACAATAGCAATCAAGCACGCAAAAGAGAGTTAAGTTTCAACCCCTATAACTGAAGGCCTACCCTCGAGTTCAAGTTTTAAGTTTTGAGTTAAGTTTGTTTTATTATTAAGTAAATGTTCTGAGTCATGGGTGTTGGAGTGAGGACTTGATGTGTGATATCTATTGATATCTATTATTATGTAGAACTACAACATATTGTATGGTATCATGTTGTGGCTGATTTATTGCATCAGCTCCTGGACTCAAGAGGGCAGGGCAGGTTGCAATGTCTTACTGGGAGGGTAACAGTTCTCAGGACTGGAGCTGGGTTCTGGACCAGGACATCCTAAGAAGGGAACTCCTCACAGAGTTCTATAGGGCACAGTTGGACCAGCCTTCTCCTTGCCCTAAGGTCCACCCTCCTGGTCACCCCCTTTACATGCAAGACACTCAAGATCTCCTGTCGGTTCTGCCAATTCATTGGGGTGCCTGCTTGAGAGAGGATACTGTCATGGCCAAGTCTCTTGTGCCATACTCCGACCAGCATGGTCTCTGGAGTGCTGAGATTGGCCCCCTGCACCCCTTGACTCAACCCTAATTTGACTTTTTGGTTTTCTCATGACCTCAGTTAAAGTCACCTGTTCTTTGTCTCACTGTCCTATTTGAGCCCATCTTTACTTAGAGTCCACTGTCCATTCACCATCATGCCTACTGGCTGTTTTCTCTGTGTGTTTCTGTGACTGTTTTGTTTGACAGTGATATTGAGCCAGCGCTACTCTGGCGTCTCCTTTGTTTGTCGTTTATGATTTAAAGTATCAGAAGTACCTACTGCATGTGTGCATGCTTCAGTGTGCCAGACAGAACCATGATAATTTATAATTAAATTAATGTATGTACATAATATAGTTTAAGTAAAGCCATCAGAAAAGGTGTTTAAAAAATGAATTCTAAAATTGTTTTATTTCACACATTACTTTGTGATGGTTGGGAAGAAAGAAATTGCGCCTCAGAAGAACAATCTTGATATTGCCAGTGTTACAATGGAAGTATTTTTTCAGAGATGTACCTGAATGGCTATGGTGGAAATACACTCAATGCTTTCCACGGTGGTATTTGCGTTTGGGGAGGGGCATAAGTGCTGACTGGGTACTCGCCGTCCGTAAAAGGCAGACAGAATGGTCACTGAGGTTTTGGAGGGGCACCTTATGATCAGTGTATCTCCTTCGCAAGCATGAGCTGTGTGGTTCCTCAGAATTGTGTAGAGAAAATCTGAAAAACAGAGAAGATGTCAGCGGCGTTTCTACGTGAAATCTGACCAGTGTGAGGGAGAAGGTGGGGGCTGGGTGCTGAATGTGTGCAACTTCTCCCTTCCCTTGAGCGGCTTTTGTCGATCACACAACAATTTTTTTGCCAAACACACCCCACCTGGCCAACAAAACCAGGACCCTGGAGAAGCTCGTTTACCCCAAACAGGAATCAAGCATTTGTCAACTAATTATTTATATTTTGTAATATACTAGATCCGGCGCCCCCAGCGAGAGGCAGCCAGTTACGGCAGCTCTGCTCATTTCTGAACTTCTTTTGCAAATTTCCTGCTTATGGAACTAATAAAGGTAAATCTTATCTTATTTTGCATTTCATGTCATACATTTGAATGTATCTGGATAGATTTCACACTTAACATTGTATGTTTATGTATTTTATGTTTTGAAAACAACAATGCAAATATATTTACAATTTATTCTACATATATTTTGGACAATTTTCTGGGAATGTGCACATCGAAACACCATTTGACACTGACAAAGCACACAAGCACTGTGCACAGAACTGATGTGTGTTTAATCTGAAAAGCCATTGTTTGCTATGGCCCATACTATGACAGTGGTCAAACCAACTCCCTTTCTAATCTAATCTGCTTAGGTGTGGTCCAATATGTGCTTTATTATACAGTGAACACCTCAAGCCTTATCTAGCTGTGGAGTAATCAGTAAGAAAGCATACCACTTGAGTTAAAATTTCATTAGTGTGTATATTAAAATCAGTTTGTTTTTACAGCATTCAGAGCCATAGGGAAAAGCCATGTGTTTACATGTGAAAAAATAGTGAAAATCAATAGTGCACTGATGTGAACATCAGTGTTTCTCACCCTAGATCATGGAGGCTCATCTGTTCTTTATATTTTAGTGTTTTCCCTGCTTTTACACCTTATTAGCTTGTATATGAAGATTAGTTGGATCAGGTATGTTGGAAGAATGGAAAAAAACACTTTTCCCCTTTTGCTGTTATATCACATATATTTGATTTCTTACTTGTCCGTGCTTTTATTTTATAATGCTGCTTTCTTACATTCAGCAATATCGAGAAGTAAACATGAGTGGGAGTGTTGTCAAAAGCAATACAGAGTGTAGTGAGAGTGCCAATTATGATGCGCATAGATTTACAGGTCCTCTGATGGGCAGAGCCAGGCACGCATACACACACACACACACCAACACACACACACACACACACACACTGGCATGAACACAATGAGCTATTCTTAGTTATAATTACTCTCAATGCCATTGTATGTTTGTGAGAGTTTAATGCAGAATGACTCAGATCTAATAAGAGTGTATTTTAGCTTTATGGCAATGGTGACATGAATGATTTCTAAATAAAGTGAACATGCAAGTGCATGATAAAAGTTTTGTGTTATTATATCGAAGACAAATACCTTTCAAAAGTGTGAAAACAGTGTACATCATGATTCTACTGTGATTACCTCATGAGTAAGTTATGGACTATATTTTTATTCTGGAATGCTGTGTAGTCCGAGATAAAGCTTAATCGCCTTTGTATTACTATGAGAAGTGACTGCGAACGTTTGACACAAGAGTAGATAATTATCCATTTTGCACAACAAGGATGTTTAAATGCACTCTTCAGGGTCCATCACTTGTCACTGGGGTTGTAAATTCAAGGGTATCATCATAAGCCATCCTAAGCCCCTCCCCTTTGTTGATATTTATAGTGAAAATGAGTTGTCACGCTCTACAGGGAAAAAAATGCAAAAATATGTACTAGTCGCTCTCTTTGTAGTTTGGAGGGCGATTTATCGTACCATAAAATGTTTCTAAGAGTAAAAATGCCTGCCTTGAATGAAGGCAACATTAAAAAAGAGATATGACAAATTAATGTCTCTCTGAAGCCAATTGGTATCTGTGCTCAGCACAATCTAAGATATAGATAAAAGCATTCCCTTTCTTTTTTGTTCTGAAAACAAAAAAGTGGCCCTCACACTCATCATTCCTTTAAAGCTTACACTGATCAGATGCTTTAAACAGGATGTGTTTAATGATCAATCTCATAGCAAACTCTTTCCATTGGGAGGTGCCCTCTAATCCTGTGGTGCTACACTCACTTCCCCAACAACGAAACGAGGACACACTTACCAGAAAAATCCGGAGCACACCAGGCTTGGTGCAGGTGCAGAGCCAGCAGAAAAGGAAGAAAACACCAGTTCCAGGTAGCGGTCCATGAAAGTGACATAGTGGGCGATACACATAACGGAGTGGTTTTAATGCTGGCTTGCCTATTCTCTGCTCTCTGACTTCTGACCAGGAGAGGATGGTCAATGATGCCATTGTGGTGATAGGAGAACAGGCCCTCTTTCATAGGCACTGCAACAGCTGGCCACTTATAGCCTGACATACTTCTGGGTTTTGTCTTTGGGCTCTGCCTCTTTTGAATTACGTGTTTTGCCTCACCCACATGATGATGCTTTTAAAAGGTTTAAGGATGATGTCTCTGGCTTGTCTTTATTATCTCTGTCTGCCTAATGTTGAATCTGAACTGACTGTTTTTAAATTCACTGATTGTAAGTAAAATGTTATCTGCAGATGAGTCTCTTCTTTGCAAGTCATTACGACAATGTATGCCATTTTTGTTTCTTTAATGACTTGTATATTTATTTAATTTGGTCTTTGTAATTACAAGCAGAGTTTTTCTGACATTAGCCATGGTCAGACACCTTCCTCTCTTTTTGTGCTTCGAATTGCGCATGGAAGTGATTCAGTGTAGATTCACCATTACTGACACGTGGAAATGCCCTGTAGCTGGCGATGGCCTGGAGCACAGATAAAACCCAAAGATAAAAGTCCCCCTGTAACAGTCCAAGAACAACAGCCACTCAAAAGCAAGTCTTGCAGGACCAGGTGTCTTCTTGTTCAGACAGCTGTAAGCAAACCCTCCAATCTGATTAGTCCTTGTCTGTACTGCAAAACCTTCAGGTAAGATCCACTACTGAGACCCACTGCTTTGTTGATGTGATCCTTGCCACAGGCCATAGTAAGGAAGCCTAGAAAATATTTGTGAGCTCCCCTTCTTAGGGTAAGGAGAAATGGGACACAGGCAATAGCAGAATTTAGCAGCTCTGCTACCCTATGAACTTTCTCAGTAATGCACACTTTAAGTCTGGAAAGTCTCAGCAAAAAATGTCTAGAGTACAATTGTTTAGCCCAAAAGTAAATATGAAATATGATTTTTTTTTTCAAACTCAGCCCATATCACTAGTACAGTCAGACCTTCTAAAACTGAGGCACATTCTGGTTATAGCCAGCTGTTTTGTTTTGTCAGGGAACTTGAAGTGAGGAAAAGTCCATGTATTTTATTTTAATCATATGTTAATGAATGAGTTAAAACTGTAAATTGACAGCAAGCAGCCAGGAACACAGTGCTCAGGGAGCAGTGTGTGGGGACAGTGCCTTGTTCAAGGGTCCCTCGGAGATGCCACTAGCAGTCCTGGGATTTGAACACAGCATTCTGATCACAGGGCCAACTCCCTAACCTCTAGGCCACCAGAATGGATCCTTGTGCAAAATTCTAATTTGTAAATCTTTTTACACAGACAGTTGCACTTGTTTTCTCAAGACTAGAAACAAACTGAAAGACTAGAAACATTCATGACCATTTATTTATTTTATTTATTTACCCACTTTTAAAAAAGATTTTCAGCCATTTTGGGGGAGGAATGTGAAGTGGCCAGGCTCCTCATAAAATAGCTGTGGTAATATTAAATTGCATGTAATGTGTTCTCTGTGCATGTGACGCACATCTGCATGCTAAAGAGTAATTAGCTAAAAACAGGCTTGATTTACACAATGTTAATGCTCCTGTTTTGAGCATGGATTTTTCTTCATTTCGTTCCTAATGAATCTGTATTTCCTTCCACATAAAGCCAAACACTTTTCATGGTTGTCCCCAGACATTCTCAAAACAAGAGACTACACAAAATCTCACCTGAATATCTCACACGGTTTTACCAAAAGCTACCAGTGAGATTTAATCAGGCACATAAACAATGCTGGAATAATAAAGATTTTAAGTGAGACTAATTTATTTCCTTTGCCTGTGATAAGGTGCTGGCCCCTGTTCAGGGTCATGTTTGCCAAGATAAAATGAAGACTTTCCAAACAGTTGTCCCGGTCACTGGATAGCCTGCAGGGATAAGATAAATGCTTCCTCTTGCAGTGATGGAAGATTGAGGTCAGCATCAAGGCACTGGCTGTATTCTCTGATTTTTTTTCTTCCTGCCAGCTCTTTAAATTCCTTAAAATCAGATTAAACGTATAACAAATTGAAACATTTCGGACCATTTTACCTAGCTAGCAACCCAATGAGACATTGCAGAAGTGCTGTATTTGTCTGTTTTTGGAGGGTTAATACATCACAGACTTTAATTTGTCACCCATAACTGGTTATCTGGGCAGCTTGTAGTCAATACTTGCTTTCATCGAGGCATCCCATTGCTCTGTAGTTTGTAGCTTGAACATATGATGGTCATAAAGTGTCTGGACTTCACAAGTTAAATTGAATACAGCCAATATCCTTTTTTTGTGAAAACCCATAGTACTGAGCCATATGTATACATCACCTGTTTTATGTAGATGCTCTTTTTTGGTTGGCCTTTTTGTGTATATAACATGCCTTTGACTTTTGGCATATTCTCCTTTAGTAAATATGCATTCATCACCAGCCCTTATCCTAACCCTGACACATTTACAATATAACCTTGAATCAAACAAGTGTGCTTGTAAGCATAGTTCCCCCAAAACTAAACAAACAGCTTCTGAGGCATAAATAGTTATCTATGTCACAAGTGATTTAGCTCAGAGTTAAGCTCTAATAATTACAGTTCACAATGTTTTTAATGGCACAGTTATGAGTGGTAAATTGCATTCTGTTTTTATTACTGTCTTAGTCACCATGCTCACCCAAACAGACATTTAAATTAAATATGCAAGTGTACCATGGGTCACAAGACGTTGATTTTAATGGATTTTCCCCCATTTTCCTTCACTCCTCCTCCTTCATTGCTCCCTAGCAGCTCAACATAACATCATAGCATTCCACACATGGAGAACCAACAGTGTCCTAATACATCTGAGAACATAGTTACTGGGGGAAATGTTTTATTTGAAAAACTTTTTGAAATGGACCTTTTGGCTGGTTTTGTGTGTCCTGGCTAAAGCAGAGGGTACTATCTGTAAGAGACGAGTGAGATGATTAGGTTCTGAACTCATACATCCTCCCCCAAAATGAAGAATCGCAACAGCAAGAGGGAAACGCTGCTCCCACACACAGCATTCCTTCACAGCCTGCTAGGAAGACTCAGTAAACACCAGTGGACAGTGCATCAGAGCTGACCTGTCATGTTTACTTAATGTTGACTGTGCTGACAGCACCAAAGGGGCCTGGACCAATGAATTCTTCCTTATATCCCTAGATAATTATCTCTGTAGCACCTCCCTACATACCATAAAGTGTTTGGAAATGAATACAAACCAAGGCTCACATAAGGATTTATGAATTTAATAAAACATCAACTTAAAAATGGTACATGACGCCAGTGTTAAGCTGAATAATGCAGCTTATTATGAATTACAGTCACAATAAGCAATAAACTAGCAAATAATTTCTTAGCAGTTAATTAGCTGAGATTCAAAGATTATTCATAAAGATGTGTACATAAATACAGATTTCGTGTGGTGTCGTGTGTGTTTGCTGAGTATTTTACAAGGTCTTTGAACGTAGCTCTGCTAACTAAATTTTAGAGCTGTCCATTTTATTAGCAACATTAGGTCATTAAATGCAGAACACATGCGTTATGTGGTAACAAGCAATTTAATTGGGTTTGTTTAATTCAATGAATAAAGTAAAAAAGCAAGGCAAAGCAACAGTAATGTTCATCAGTGCAAATTCACTCAAACACTTCAAAGCAGCCTCTGCCCTTTTCCACTTAAACAGTGTGGATCATGCCTGCCTTTAAAGAAACTTCATAGCAAGGGTTTAGAATGTGTGTGTGTGTGTGTGTGTGTGTGTGTGTGTGTGTGTGTGTGTGTGTGTGTGAGTGTGTGAGTGTGTACTTGTTTGTGAGTTGGGAGCTCTTTCCTGGCCTGTTTCCTGTGCTGGCTCCAGCACAGCCTCAGTTCATTTCCAGGATTTGTTAGTCATGTCCATTTGAGTTGTTTTTTTTTTTTTCTCAACCCTCCATTTCGTACTGGAAATTCCCCTGAATGAGAATGTTTGTGTGTAGAGAGCACTTTGCTATGGTAGCCTGTGTCTCTTTTTTCTCTTTTTACTGTCCCAGCACCCCTCTTCTCCTCTGGGACAATGTTTTGAACAGTTGTGAATTCCCCAGCATATTCGTCTGTTGTTAAAGCAGAAATGAAAGTCATGCCTCATGCCTGCTTTGAGCAAGTTTTCTTCCTCTGAGTGATTGTTTTTCTCATTATTTGTCATCGTTATGTCAATTATGATCGTTATGATCACTGGATCTAAAATCGCTGATTACTGAAAACCAATAAACATACATTTAAAACAAAGAAATTCAAGCTACTTGGTTGCCATGGCAACAAGCAAGTAACATTTGATTCTGAGTTCTGGTTTAAGTCATTACACTGTGAGCCTCAAACATCATCCGTGACTCAAACCTTCTATATATGTAACTAGGGACACTGCCCATTTGTTTGAATGAACAGCCCTCCCTGGAGATTGTATACTGACGAGCACCACTCCCCCTCACCCTCAGCTCTACTCATGCAGCTCTCACTCACTGCTCCATTTATGACTCACTCCTATGGCTAACATCACAGTCTGGTGATTTACAAGAATTCCTCAGACCTCTCTGTAAGTCGAGGGTTGCCCAAAGGACTGTGCATTAAATTGTACAGGTCATATGTCTGAGTAATAGCTGCCCTTTCTGTTATTCCTACCTACAACATACTGCAGTTGCTCTTAAAGAGTGACCAATGTATCATGAGAAAACACAAGAAGCCATAAAACAAAACAAAACAAAAAACATGTAAAACAAAAATAGTAAAGTCATAATCTGAAAGGTGTAAAGCATTGAAAAGCTTGGTACTGAAAACGCATTTTAAAATGATAGTATGGCCCAAAGCCAAAGCCCCCGCACCCTACCCTAAATGTAGTCCAAGCATATTTGGTGTCTGAAGTGTGTCTCTTTTCACTGGAGCTAGGAGGCTGATGTAGCTAACAAGTCATGGAAGCTTAAAGTCAGCAGTTAGAATCACCCAGAATGTACAGCTAGATCATCACATACTTGCCTCAAGCTGTGTTGAGTTTATAGGTACAGTGCATCATAGTCAAAAGCCATCCAAGGAACCTCCTAAGCAACCCACTTTCCAACTCATCACTGAGGGTAAGTACGCTAGGTCTTGGCTCATCATTTAGATTTAGGGTAAGGGTAGGGTAGGGTAGGGATTTTTTTAAAGGTGGAAATTTCAAAAGTGCCTTTGAGCCACTTAGGCAAACCAGAAAGGGCCTCACCATCACACAGCTGTGGAAGTTCAATTTGTTTTTACATTTTCAGTAATTGCATTAGGTAAGAAAGAGGGGCATTGTGTTTGAGTATAGTGAGCACTTTGTGTGGAGAGCCACGCACCAAGAGTAGCGTTACCAAGTGCTCAGCCTGAACAAAAACAGCTCATACAAAAAAGCACTGTGAGGTGTCGACAACCTTAAATAGTTCAATGATAGGAGAAGAATGGAACGTAAGTCTGCACTATGTATGAAACACTGACGTTTCTCTCCCTGTGTTTGAGCAACTCAGATGTGTGTGATGAAATGGAGCTATTTTTGAGCACTCTGTCTACTTGGCACTGGGTTTATATGAGCAGATGCCACGCCTCACCCTTTCAAACTTCCCTCCCCTTTACACTTTAAGTTTCTAGAGTGAAGGAGCAGACACCCAAAGAGTCAGCTCAGGCTTCATCTAACTCCTACTGAAGTACATGCTTTTTTCTTCCTGAACTAAGTGCTTCAGGGTATTTTTTTACTCGGCCCCAGCTTCTTTGTGGGATAACTTCTGGATTTATTTGCAACTCAGTAGCAGAAGAAATGGCACTGCGAGAAAGCTCGGATAAAGAACCCATCATTGAACTCTTTATAAAGGTTGGTACCTCAATTTTTGTAACTACACATGAGTCATTTAGGCATTTTGGAGCAATCCAACTTACTTTATGTTTTTAATATTGTAGCTAAACCCAGATTAAACCTTCTAATTTGAAATTGGTGATGCACATCCTCAGCTTGTGAGAGAGCAAAGCTTTCATGAGATATCATGCTTTACTGCCCAAGCAGATGTGGCATACATATTTTAGTGCTGAATGACACATGGCTTCACTCCGAACTGAGATTTGCTGTGTCTTTATTAGCGGTCTCAGTTTGTAAAGGGGGCAGAGATCCACTTTGTTGGCAAACTGGAGCTTTGCTTTTCTGTCACCATGCTGTGGTAGTTACGTAAAGTCCCTGAGGCTTGCTGCGCAACCGTCCTCTCGTTCACCACTCTTTATCATAGCATATACGCCTTCAGAGTCGGGGGAAGTCTTATCATCAAACCCACACACATGAGGAGAAGGGAGCGCACTGGAAACCCCTGGCCCCTTCCTGAGCTGGACACGCCCACATAGAGCGCAAGCATAAAGACATGTACACATGTACCACCTTTAACCTACAAAAAACTGCAGGGGCCAGTTCCTCACCCTCATAACTGCATCATTAACTTCACACTATATAAAAGTTCTTCAGTAGTTCCAAGCTTGTATGGTAATAGAAAAAGCCATCAGTTTGTAATGACGTGTTCTTTAAAAGGTTCTTTGAAGTTGGAAAAGGTTCTTCTCTCTGGCACCATTTACAAAACTGGCATTCAAAGGAAGCGCCAAAGGAAGCGCCAAAGGAAGGGTCTTCTGTGACAGTGTAATTTATAGTAATACTACACAATAAGTCTCAAGATTAATAGCTTATTATTATTCATTGTAGTTTAAAGTTATTTTTAAGACTTTTGCAAAACATCTAGTTTACATATCTTTCCTCTCAACCTCAAGGCAGCCAAGGCCTGTACAGCAGATTCTGACCCAAGATCTGTCTTCTCCATCCCTAGAGATGGCAGCTTGTTTGTCATTATAGCTCACAGCAAGTCATAACATGTCCTAAACTGTATGCACAAGTCTGCTTCACCAAACTGAAGACCTGGCTACAGAATTATTACTATGAATAATTCATCACTGTGTCACTGTCTCCTCCACTCCAGAGATTGTTTACTTTGCTGGTTTTGGAGCAGGTGTCCTTTGTATGGACTGACGCATGAGCACTATCTTTCCCTTGAAGACAATGCCTGCTTTTCCTCTCTTTGGATCAGGCCCTTTAAATAGCCACACCACCCAAACACACTTGCAGACAAGGTTATTTATGTCTCCTTCTTCAAGGAGATGACTGCTAATACAATACACTCCTATTTAATGAATTGATCAATTATAGAGGTCAACAAAAAACATTTTTTTGTAATCATCAGAAACCACACACTTTTCTAAACCAGTTGTTCATGCTGATTTCAGATCTGCTTTCAGTTTTTTCAGTCACATCAACTTTATTAATTATGAGTAATATTAGATTTGCAATAGACTTGCATGCGATTTTTATTAAACCGCAGGCACCAATCAACTGTTTCAATATATTCAGTGCGAAGTCAGCTGAGCGCATACTGTGGCACAGATATAAAGATCAGTGTCAGTCAGCTACCACTGTTTCTTCAAAAATGCTTAGCATATGACTGTTATATGCTAATTATACCAACTAACATGCAATATATAACTAGCTTCATCACCAAAACTGTACATGATTTGAAATCAGCATAAAAAACACTACAAAACCCACAGAAACTTATCTCTGATGATTCTGACCTATTGACATGTGTCATTAGATAAAAGGATAATTTATACAATCTATACGGCACTAAGCTCCTTTAAGTCTACACTTATTAGTTATTGAGAATAATTGTTCATTAACTAAAATACATTAATCTGTCCAGGGTCGCCCTATGACTGCTGGGATGGGCTCAAGCATTCCCCATGACCCTAGTTAAGGATAAGCAGCAGATAATTAATAAATGAATAATAAATACATTAATTATTGTCTACTACAAAACTAATGTAAGGCGACAGAGAAGGTGTGGGCCTACAACCAGGCCTTTAGAGTTTTGAGAGCCAAAGGCCTTGCGCCTTTATAAATGCTGGAAATGAAGAATTGACCTACTTCGTCTTTCACGTTAATATGAAAAATGCATGATGCGGTGTGTGGCTGCAGTGTTAACCACAGTCTTCTCCTGCATCTCCAGGCGGGCCATGATGGAGAGAACGTAGGGAACTGCCCCTTCTGTCAGAGTCTTTTCATGGTGCTATGGCTGAAAGGAGTCAAATTCACCGTAACCACGGTTGACATGAGGAAGTGAGTGCTGCCAGTACGCAACGGCAAATATTAAAATAACGAAATCTGCGCTTGCCCATGTTATATTATGTCTTATGAGATTCTGTCTTTTTTTTTAAAGAAGTGAACTGTGTTTGCTTCATGCAAGCAGCACCATCATTTGTCAATCGAGGATCTAGAACCTGTTCTGCTCTTTGAAACATTGCTTGCATTAAGCAAATAAAATCAGTCCTTTTGTCACCATTCACCCCTGTTGCCACCAGCCACTCCCACATCCGTGTGCTTTGCTTAATGAATAATAAAAACGTTTGAAAGTGCCATCTATCGTCATAAGTTCCGTCAGAACCAGATGATAACCAGTGAGTGGGCTGTGAGATTGTTCAGTCCATCTACGCCCTATGTTACCATGCCATGGCCTGACTGTACTGACTTTTGATATGTAGGAAGCCTGAGGAGCTGAAAGACTTAGCCCCGGGGACAAACCCTCCTTTCCTGCTCTATAATGGAGTCCTGAAGACTGACTTTATTAAAATCGAAGAGTTTCTGGAGACAACTCTTGCCCCGCCCAGGTATCAGACTCATTCCAGCCTCACCTTTACAGTCACAAACATGATATTATTGATAAATGATAAAATGTTCATCATTGCTGAGTAATTCTGAACAACATATGTATGGCACATTTTACTTCCTAGTTTCAAAGTAGTAATTGAAGAATGCATAGCAGATATTTGATAATAAGCCTTATAGTAAACCAGACCCTTTTGATTACATTGTTAGTTTGGGTATTTCTTGAGGCTACCTCCGCCTCTGAAGCTCACAGACGCCTGCGGGTGGGCTCATTCAAATCCTGACAACCTCCGCTATTGGTCAGAGCACAGAAACTGACAAGAATATAAACCAATCATGATATGAATGCATATTTATAACTTCCATACCATATACGGGACCTGGCCCCCAAGTGGCGGGATAACAGTTAATATATCCAATAATGTCATGTTCCAACAAACCCGTTTATCATCAAGCAAAACATTCACCAAGCTACCCTATGTCTATCCTACACCATTTCACTTAAAAAAAACATTACAGTACACAAGGAAGATCCACTGATTTCCAGCTTATGTTGATTTTAAGTTAACAACTGAATAATAATACCTTGAGCTTTAAGAGGTATAATTGTGTACATGTCACAGAAAGTGTTCTTGAATCTCAATGGCTGTCTCCTTCCTCAGATACCCTCATCTCAGTCCGGTCAATAAAGAGTCATTTGATGTGGGCGCTGACATTTTCGCCAAGTTTTCTGCATTTATCAAGAACAGTTCAACCCACCGTGGTAAGCTCTGACAGAACAGATCTTAATGCCTTAGTATAGATGCTCTATTTACAGTGCACATAGTTTCAAATAAGTAACTGGCTTGGGGTGTGTTATTGTGAGTGAAACAAGGATTAACTATCGATATGCAAGATTTTGGGCACCCGTAGTTAAATTACCTATTCACTTATAAACAGAAATTTAGTGCTCAGTTAATGTTGATTTACTGAATTTGGGCAAAAGTCATGGCACATTTGCTATTCTAGGTGTTAAACTCAGAAAATAAATGGAAATTGATTATTAAAACACGCAGAAAATGGCATATTTAAGTTTGTCTCTTGTAGAAGATGTTAACTTATTGTTTATATTTACTGTGAAGTATAAACTTTTGCATCTATCTGTCAAACTGTCTACTATATATCAATATTAATTTGGTTCATAGGCTCCACGGTACAAGAGCAGGCACTGTTGAGGGAGTTTCATCGTCTGAACATTTATCTGAACACGCCACTCCCAGAAGAGATTGACCACAACTCCAGGGAAAACATCACCATCTCCAAGAGAAAGTATCTCGATGGCAACCGCCTAACGCTGGCAGACTGCAACTTGTTGCCCAAACTGCATGTAATCAAGGTGAGACAGGCTCTTTTAAACCCGTGTCAGTGAATGATGTGCTTGAAATGAAGTTCCACATGTTTTAGGGAAGGTGCGAAACATGTTCCTATAGGTCCCCACACTTCTCATGATTAGAGCTGTGATACTCGTGTATACGTTGTGTGCCAGTTTAGGTTGACTTAAGTTGACTGAAATCTCTTTTACTGTTTCCAATTTTGAAGGTTGCAGCCAAAAAGTACTGTAACTTTGAGATTCCTGCTACCTTCACTGGAGTGCATCGCTACCTGCAGAATGCTTATGAGAGAGAGGAGTTCAGCCAGACGTGCCCAGCTGACATTGAGATCGAGAAGGCCTATCTGAGTGTGGCCACCAAGAGGTCATAGTTGGAAACTGGACGGGAACTCGAAAGATCTCACATTCTCTATACATGGGCCATGGAGGAGGCGATTTATATTTAACTCTGTACATAATTTAGAATCAAAAGGTTAGTTTAAAGGGATAATCCAACTTTTTTCAGCTGTTTTCATCTGAATTACTACTGAATTCTATTTTGATACATTGCCTCATACTTAGAAGGCTAAAAGAAGACTCCTTTCAGTTCCTGAAAGTAGTTTCTTCTCCTATACTGAGTGCAGGGAAATGTGTGGAAATGAGCATCTGCAGTTACGGACTGTACACCACAGAGGGAGAAGACAGAAACCGGATTGAAAAATACTAGACTATTCCTTTAAATGGGTGTGATGGCTGTGGGTTTGTTATAGGAAAGCAGTAAGTGTTATCATTATTCATTGCGCCTATGATCCCAAAGACCTTAAACCAATAAATGAAGCCAATGGAAAGGGAATGGCTGGAAGAGAGTACAGTGTTGCATTAGGCCACATGTGCAATTAAGTGTATATCAAACATGATTAGCTTTGTTCATAGTGTATATATGTATTTTTTCACACAACTAACCTCTTTCTTGGTATGTCTACTAAATCATAATGTACATATAAAGTATAAATGGCAGGCATGTATCAACCTTTCCAAAAGTGGGGTATTCTGGGATGGGGAAGCCAAATTATAAATACAATCTGACCTATGCAGCAACCTTTTAATCTGACAAAAGTGGGAGGGGTGGAATTGCGTTTCAGCCAAAGGTCTTGAAACCCCCCCATCCCCCGTGTGCTATGTCCCTGACATACGGCACAATATGCGTATGCATCTTATGTACTGTGCTAAAATATTTCAAAGTAGGATAATGTGAGCTGTTTATATATCATCCTGTCAAACTAAAAAGCCAACAGTCATGTCAAGCTTTTCAACAGCCAACAGCCATGTCAGACATCAGGAAGTTTTATCAGAAAGATTTAATGCTGACACGCAAACTATTTACGGGAAGGAAAAGGTCAAATGTGTTTTGTTTAACATTTTAATGAAAAATAAAAAATCATTTGACACTTATTGACAATGTTGTGCCACTGGCTGTTTTCTTCTACATTCAGATTTCCACACAAAGACTAAAGGACTGAAGGATGGATCAGAATTTCTGGAAAAAAATTCAAACAGACACAGTGATGGTCTCAGACATGAAAGCTCTGCCCATGTTTTAGATCTGTATCTCATAGAGCTCCACATTTTGCTAAAAAATATATAGGCATGGTGCAGTTACTGTGCTGTAATCACTGTCAGAGGGCTGCTGGATCTGCATTTAATGGAGAAGATAAACAATGAGACCACATTTGTTTGTACAGAAAGGGTGGGGTGAGCTGTTCCTCTGTAATTCCAAAGCAAAGGGATCAGCTCCTAATTTGTCACGCAGTACTTCCAGAAACAGGCTGTGAGGGAGAGACAAAGACCCAGCTTTAGTGTTCAGTATTGCACACATGAGGTTTTATTTCTGATGAGCCTATTCACATTTGAGTTTGTGTGCCTCTAATCCTGACTGAAATCTTTGAATAACAGTTAGGAACTCATTTGTCTCTTGAAGAGCCAACTGATTACAATGTGCACACACACACACACACACACACACACACACACACACACACACACACACACACACACACACACACACA